>CAKKLC010006864.1:14341-28149 GCA_918559645.1 Ceratonova shasta | reverse complement strand
ATAAGAAATAAGATTTATCTGGATCATTATGATTCATCTATAGGGTATGTAAAGTTGATTTTTTTTAAATTCATAGATGATTATAAGAAATAGGATTTATCTGGATCATTATGATTTATCTATAGGGTATGTAAAGTTGATTTTTTTTAAATTCATAAATGATTATAAGAAATAAGATTTATCTGGATCATTATGATTCATCTATAGGGTATGTAAAGTTGATTTTTTTTAATTCATAGATGATTATAAGAAATAGGATTTATCTGGATCATTATGATTCATCTATAGGGTATGTAAAGTTGATTTTTTTTGATTCATAGATGATTATAAGAAATAGGATTTATCTGGATCATTATGATTCATCTATAGGGTATGTAAAGTTGATTTTTTTTGAATTCATAAATGATTATAAATTACATCTTATTTAACAATATAGAACAAACATTATTCAATACTTTTACTTTGTATTACATGAATTCAGATAATGTTTGAGATGATTCAATATTAAAATTTGAGTTTTTATAAATAAAATACATAAAACTACATTAACATATGTAAATAAGAAAATTTACAATTCAATATGGACATGTTGAAAATTCTATGTTATTTTTTTTAGAATTAGTGTTTTCTTTAAAAATTAAGTATTTTGGATTTAAGCGTTTTTAAAAATGATTTATTAATAAGAATCATTAAAAAAAATATATAAATAATTATAAAATCATCATAATATGATTACACAGATTTTGTCTTCAATATATTCAAATACGTTAATTAAAAATAAAAATTTGTTATATTAAATACAATAACATTTGTTTAAACCATAGTTTCACATTTTGCTCTTCTTCAACCCTATTAAACTTTATATAGCCATATATTTTTTTAAAAATTGCATTATTTTTGAATTTTATCTGGTTGATATAACCTAATATTTAACGAATAAACAAACATCTATATTAAAGGATAATTAATGGATAAAAATGTCAATTTTTGGTTCATATTATTAATGTATCAAATGAATTTTTTTAAAAATATTAATTAATTTACTCATTATACTTGGAAATATAGTAAAATAACAATTAATTTTCTGTTAAGTTTATTATATTCTCTTAAACTAAAAATTACAAGAATTTTAATTGTTTCTTAAGGTTTAAAAAAGTCAAAAAATAATATTTTATTTACGTTTATCGAAAGAAATAAAAATCTTTTTTTAATAATCAATTAATTTTAACATGCCATATTAAAATATGAAAACTAATATGTCAATAATATATGTATACTAAGATTTCATAAAATAATTAAATATGAGTTAAATGGCATAATTCATTTTTTCTACTAAAAAAAATGTGAATGAAAACCATTTATCAAAATATATTTTATAATAAAATCATATTTACATCAATATAATTGACATTCAATTTATTTATGTTCAATAAGATCACAAATAACTTTGAATTTTACATTTCAGTGTATAAATATCCTCGTTTTTGTTCTTTTATGATTTTTTTAAATACTTTCAGCCTCCATAATTTGTACTTTTGCAAAGTTTCATTAAGTCTTTTTAATATTAGAAATTCCTTTCTTTAGGTCATATGTAAACCTTCAGGATAATTTTTCTTCTTTAATATATCATCAAAATAATTAATTTATCAGTTCTAGATATATAAATTGTACTAATTAAAATTTCATATCAGTGTGAAATATATCTGTCAAATCAAATTAGTCATAAAAAAAATCAAGAAATTCAGGAAAGTAAACCTGCAGCTTAAACTATTGCAAAGTAGATTAAACATTGTTAACAAGAATTAATCCAAAATAATTTAACATAAGATATACTATTGAACAAAAAAATTTACTTACTATTTGATGCTAATTTAATGCTGGCTAAAAATCAAGATTTGGTACTAAATGAAACATGAATTTAATCAATATAGCACTATAAAGAAACTATTGTAAAATTATTAATAGTCGCTATTCCAAAAGCAACTACTATTTCTTTAATATTCAACTTTAGAATTAAAGCAATTATATACTTAATTATTTCCAAGTAGGGGTTTTTGTATATATTTGTTAATAATGAAAAAAATATTTGCTAGTTAATAATCTTTAAGAATTGATTAGTTAGATTTTTACATTATATCATCCTGATAATTATCAAATTTTTCATCAATCAATCAGAATGTCTAATACTTTAATATTATATTCATCAAAAAACAAATATATTTTAGTAAATTTTTGCATACTACATAATTTTAATGGACCAACTGACAAATTATTTTTATTTTAATTAACAATATTAATTTTGAGCTTGGTTCAGTGATATTTTTATCAAAATTTGATGATTCCATTTTGAAAATAGTCCTAATTTGGCTTTAAGTACTTATTATAGCTATCTTTATCCTAAATTTAATTTTTTTCTTTTTTCCATAATTTTTCTTGATTAATGTTTGTTTCTACATTAAAAGTAGAATAAACCTCGGAAGAAAATTTTAATTACTTTAAAGCAGTATGAAAACAAAATTAATGAAAATTTAGGTATTCTTGTGAATACTATGTCTATAAACGTTTTATGTATACCAATTATAGTAATTGAAAGCTTTTAAAATCTTTCTTACAACATTTTTAAATGACTTATTTAACATCTATGATTTTTTTGGATAAATAACTAAAATTATGTGTACAAAATAATTTTTGAGAAATTTATACTTGAAATGATGTATTTTGATCTAGAAATTATAAAATATTATAATTGGGTCATATTAATTCGGTTTTTAATTAAGCTTTTGCATGATTTTAGTTTTATTATAACAGGAATATTGTATATTTTTTTTAATATAATTATCTTTAATTGCAGTTACTAAATATAAAACTTTATTATGTTACATAAATGAAATTAGTTTATATAAAGTAAAATTTATTATTCAATATGATATAATGGATAAATTAATCTGTTGTTTTATAAAATAATATATTGAGTATCCTATATCAACAAATAAAGAGTCGTATATTTATGTTTAAATTTGTTATAGAAAAAATATTATCAATCTATCGCTAAATATAATTCAAATTTTAAATTTTATTTATACCTAAAAAAGTATTTATAAAAATAATTATTTGCAAGTTAAATACTTGTTAAAGTTTTGTGTTTTTATAATACGGAAACTTCACATTTTTTTATTAATCAGATTAGATATTTATTAAAATTAGTTTAATTATTTAATTAAAATTATTTTTATTATTTAAATAAAATTATTAAATTAAAATTATTTTTATTATTTAAATAAAATTATTTAATTAAAATTATTTTTATTATTTGAATAAAATTATTTAATTAAAATTATTTTTATTATTTATATGAAATAATTATTAATATTTAAATAAAATTAATTTATATGAATTGTAATTTAGATTATATTTTTCATATATTTTTCATATTGGTAAGATATTATTATTGTACAAAAATTTCATAAAAATTAACCAAAAAAGTTAAGAAAGAAATATATTTAATAAATCTACAATTAAGAAAAAATTTGTAAAAAGTTATTTTTTGATCAACTTCCATCTTATATCATTTTTCTTCTTTCCAAAAATTAAAAAAAATGGATTCGATACTAATAATTTCTATTTTTTTTTATTTGAATTAATAAAATACCAAAAATTCAAGTAATAAGGAAATTCCAAGTTGATACAACATTTAAATTGTTTTTTAATTGAAAATATAGATATTTTTCCTTATATAATTATAGAGAATTTTGATATTTAAAATTTTTATAAATGTTTCTTTTATAAATTAATTTATGGAAAATAAACAAATATAGTTTTACCAAAATAAAATAAATTTAATGATACAATTTTATATTTGAAAAATAGTTCGATTGTAACAGTATAATTTACCAATAGGATTTTAATTAAAAAAACACCGTAAATATCTATACTCTGAACATTAGTAAGGCTGGTAGTTTTTATAGTATTAAGTTTATGAGACTACAAAAAGAATAAATCATATAAAAAATCATAATTTCTGAACATTATTGAGGTCAATAGCTTTTACAGTATAAAATTAATAAATCTGTATGGAAAGTAGGATTTATTCACAAAACTCATAATTGTGAATATTTTAAAGGCTAGGGTCTTATAGAATAAAATAATTAAGAATACACATTAAATGTAATTAATCCATAAAAGTTCAGATTTTGAACATTATCAAGCTTATTTTTTTACGATAAAATCATTAATACTGTACGTAAAGTGGAATTTATCCAAAAACCTTATTTTGTAAAATTATAGAAACTAATGGTTTTTATAGTATGAAATTAATGAAATTGTAAATAAAGAAGAATTCCTATATTAAATTCTTATTTCTGAACATTATTAAGGCTAATTGATTTTACAGTATAAGACTAATGAGAATGTTTGTGATGAAAGAGTCATATAGAAACTCATAATTGTGAATATTTTAAAGGCTATGGTCTTATAGAATAAAATAATTTAGAATATACATTAAATGTAATTAATCCATAAAAGTTCAGATTTAAAACATTATCAAGCTTAGTTTTTTAGGATAAAATCATTAATACTGTACGTAAAGTGGAGTTCATCCAAAAACCTTATTTTTTTAAATTATAGAAACTAATGGTTTTTATAGTATGAAATTAATGAAATTGTACATAATGAAGAATTCCTATAATAAATTCTTATTTCTTAACATTATTAAGGCCAATAGATTTTACAGTATAAGACTAATGAGAATGTTTGTGATGAAAGAGTCATATAGAAACTCATAATTGTGAATATTTTAAAGGCTATGGTCTTATAGAATAAAATAATTTAGAATATACATTAAATGTAATTAATCCATAAAAGTTCAGATTTAAAACATTATCAAGCTTAGTTTTTTAGGATAAAATCATTAATACTGTACGTAAAGTGGAGTTCATCCAAAAACCTTATTTTTTTAAATTATAGAAACTAATGGTTTTTATAGTATGAAATTAATGAAATTGTACATAATGAAGAATTCCTATAATAAATTCTTATTTCTTAACATTATTAAGGCCAATAGATTTTACAGTATAAGACTAATGAGAATGTTTGTGATGAAAGAGTCATATAGAAACTCATAATTGTGAATATTTTAAAGGCTAGGGTCTTATAGAATAAAATAATTAAGAATACAAATTAAATGTAATTAATCCATAAAAGTTCAGATTTTGAACATTATCAAGCTTATTTTTTTAGGATAAAATCATTAATACTGTACGTAAAGTGGAATTTATCCAAAAACCTTATTTTTTAAAATTATAGAAACTAATGGTTTTTATAGTATGAAATTAATGAAATTGTAAATAAAGAAGAATTCCTATATTAAATTCTTATTCTAAAAATTATTGAAGCCAATAGCTTTTACAGCATAAAATTAATAAAATTGTACCTAAAGTAAGATTCACAACCATAACTTCATTTTTAACATTATAGAAACTGATGGTTTTTACAGTATAAGTTATTAATACTGTAAGTTAATAGTTTTGAATTAATTTAATCATAATATAATTTCAAGTATAAAATTTTCTAGAGTAAATAAAGCAAATTTCGATTAAACAAAAATTTCTAAACATTATAGATGTTTAAGGGTTTTATAATAAAGAATATACGAGTCTCTATATAAAGTGAAAATTAACTAAAAAAGTTCGTAATTTTAACTGCACTTTACAATAATTCTAGTTATAAAAATTCTCTCCAATAGTTTATTTTTATATAAAGCTAATAAACTGACCATTTCTTTGATGATGTTATTTTTTATCATCTTTTTCTAAATCTCTTAAAATTTTGACCTTTAAAATCTTATATTATAAAACTGCTAGTTATAAAAGTTATTTAATTTAAATAATTTATTATGTATATTAAAATACGAAACTAGAAACTTGGAAATTTTTAAAAATAAAGTCTATGCCTTATTTAAAGTATATTGTTATTAAAAAATTGGAATAAATAATATTTTTTTGCCAAGGTTATAAAATAAAATTTATCTGAAAAACCTGGAAATATACACGTACTTTAATAAGATCAATCATCAATAATCTTCAACAACAAAATTATTATATCTTATATTATAAAAGTCAATTTATGATCATTTTTAAAATAATATATACATTAATATGGTCTTGAGCATAGTTTTCAAAGTTTTATAAATTCAAGGCATCACTGTTAGCTGATAAGAAAAATAATGCAAATATTTATGACTTTAAATAAGATTAGTATGTATAAAAGTTGACAATTTAATTTTGCTTATTTTATTAAAATTTTAAGGTTTTTAATTTTTTTGGTTAACATTCTTTTATAAGTAATTCTTTATACTTGTATCAAAAGAATTAATATTTACTTGCTTTTATAATAAAATATTAAGGAATAAAGTGAAAAAATTTCAGAGTAGAATTTTTAATAGTTTTAGGATCATGGAAACTTCAACGACCTACCGGGGGATGAATTTTCCCTAATTGCGAAAAAATATTAAAAAAAAACCAACCTAATAATGTCAGGAAAACATATTCAGAATTTATTGACAAATAGGAGAAGAATGAATTAATACAATATTTAATGGAAAAAAAGCTCATTTTTGAAACAAGTAAATGTAATTATTGTGTTAATGAGAGGAGGTTGGTTACCATAAACTCATTGGTGGTAGTGTGTGAACTACAGGTGGGAACTACATGTGTGAAAATAATAAGTTGCACATTATCCAACAACTAAATATATATTCACATCTTCTTTCTTCTGGGATAGATGATTGCCAGTGATATCGATCCTAAAGATTTTCTACTTTTTATCAAAAAAAAATAAAGCAAAATATTATTAAAGACTTTGTAGGGGTTTCTTTAAAACATAAAGGTCATTAAACAAAAAGTCATTAAAAGAATTGAAGAATATTTTATTAAAGAATCAACGAGACTTGGAGGCTTTTTCAGACCATTGCAAATCTATAAAACTAAACTTAATCATAATTTCAATTTCATTAAAGGAAGGGCTTCTATCAAGCCCAATTAAGTACTTAATATTATAGATACTTGTAAAACACCGGCCCTTGGCTATGCCGAAATTATATCAGATAGCAGTTCTCTTACTATTATATCCATCATCGAAAGAGTCGTAAGGCCAATAACAACTATCCTAACAGATGAGTGGAGGGCTTATGATTCTTTGCAAAAATGATTCATATACTCACGTAAAGGTTACGCATAAATTTAATTTTTTTATCTAACTACCGAAATACACACGTAGAAAGTTGAGAATTATAATAATAAATTAAATAGTGACATTAAAACATAATGTGATGTTTTAAAAATAAATATGCCCGACTCTTGAATCTTCTTATTTTATCGATCCTTTTTAAGAGAAGTCATTTAAAAAGGTTTTAGGTTTTATTCAATTAACTTAATTTTTTTTTCATACATCGCTCGCTAAGTTTTTCTGATCCTAGTTTTTTTGGATCCTACAAAAGTATATTTATCTTTTTTTCCTAAAGCATGTAAAAGTGGTGAAATAATGCTTTATTAAAGAAATTTCATTAATAAACAATTAAAGTTGCTACCAATTGAGCATTAATACAAAATAGAAAATAATTAATTGTTTTTTACAAAATTAAATTAAACGATGAAATTGTAGTAACAAGACGCTTATTTAGATACAAGTTTCGCTATTTATTATATCGTTATAGAATGAAACAATATATTATCCTATAAAGAGGAAAAAAGTTTTTGATAAAACTTGAATAATTATATTTCGTGAAATTATAAACAATTTTTAGAATAAAAGTCTGATTGAAATGTAATAAAACTCTATGTATTAAGATTATAATAAAAAATAATAGAATTTATAAGTTTTGATGATACTAAGAATTATAAGTATATCCACAGTTATTAGTATGAATAAGCAGTTGTCACTCTAAATTTGAAACTATTGAATAACTTTTATTATAGAAATAAATAAATAATACAATATCTTTATCTATTATTTTAGAAAACCAGGTATATTGATAACAAAGAAAAAAGTTTGTTGAAAAAAACATTGTAACTAAAAAAAATAAAAATCATTAAAAATTTTGTTTATAATTAAATTACAATTCAGTTTATTGTGCATTAATTATTATTTTGTAACAATATCCTTATATTTGAAAATGTATCTTTTTACTATTAAATATAGAGATATACTAGGCAAAGATTACCCACAAAAAGAAATATATTTGGTTTTCTTATAATTTATTTTAATACAGAGATATTCCGTACAAGAATCTTATTTGATGCTTAAGGGTTGAAAGATTATTTCGCCTAAAAAAAATATAAAAAATGAATTTTCGTATATTTAACAATGAAAAATAATATAATTTTTCTTAATTTATCAAAATGTGATTCAGCAATAATTTCAGACATAATAAAACAATTAATTTTGGCTGTATTACCATAGGAGAAATTTATATAACTATAATATAGTAAGATTGTTTATAATTAGATGGGGACAACCTTGGTGCTGTTTGAAATATATCTTCAATGGATATGTTAACTAACTATAGATCTACCAGTTAAGGTTATATTTGTTGATTATAATGTTTATTTAAAAGATAGACACAATCACAAACCAATCTTCAAATTATACAACACTACTATAATGAAAAAATACAGAAAACTTTCTTGAAGTATTTTTATATTTTTCAATTAAACTCAATATATGATTAAAAACACTTTGTAAACCAATATAACATAAGACCTTTTACAAGTGGTTCTATGAGTTTCAATTATAAAATTTTTATTAGCCGTATATGATATACTTCATTAATTTTTTCTATGATTAATTATTTATACATAAAAACATTATTTTACTTTTTGATATTATTAATTTGGAATTTTAAGTGTATTTTAATTTCTAATATTTGTTCTTCTTTAGCATCTTGATTTGTGAACATACTTTTTCATCTTAATGATAATCTTTACATTAAAAGTATAAATATAGTAATTTTTTACTTTTATATACTTAAATATATCTAAAATAAATATTTTAAAAAAGTGATAAGAACATACAATATTTTTCAATCTTTGGTCAATTTCGGTACTGCAAAAAAAAATATTTTACTAATTAATAGTTTAGGAATACGAAGTTTTTATTAACAAATCATTTTATAAGATATAAGTAAAATCGACAACACAACATTTTTGAATTATTCTTATTTAAAAACAATCATAAACTAATTGATCCTTAATTTTGTTCACAAGTTATCATTATAACAAAAATTTGACTTATTTATTTGGAAAGGGGCATTTTCACCGAAAATTTTTTTACCGTTACAATTTTAATCAATAAAAATTTTATTCAAAAAAAGATTTAATCAAAAAACTGATAACCGAATATATATATATATATATTTTAATTTTTAATTTTTATTCTTCCTCAATAAGCAAAAAAAAAAGGTTTGTCCAAGTAAATGAAAGAATTAGCAGACTTGTTGCGAGCTGGAGAGATGATATTAATATAATTACATATCTTATGGGAATTATTGCCAATATCGATTATTAAATATACATAATTTAGATTTTTTTATCAACATTTTAAATAAAAGAGGTATTTAAAAAATTGTTATTGGCTTTGCATTAAAATTTAATGCGAAATATTGAATAATGTAACCAACTAAACTCTAATTCCGTTTTATGCAATACTTATAATTCATTAATTTGATTATTCTTTTTTTTGATAATTTAGATACCAAATCAATTAGTTTTTGTATACAGCGTTTGACTGATTTTTATTTGCACCATTTTCACTTCAGTTAACAAAAACACACTTAATTATTTTCCCTTTACAATAATGTTCATCTAGAAATTCCAGATATAACTAAGTCAATATAATTTTTTGAATATTATTTTTTCGGTGAAAATTTTTTAAATAAAAATGTAGTGATTATTTATTTTTAAAATCTAATAATACTGAATTTTTCAAACTGAATCCTAAAATCTAATTTGTATATATTATATGAACCTTGAGTTGTTTTGGAAATACACGTAAAATTACCGGTTATAATTAATATATTTAGTTTATTGGATATATAAAATCTTTATAAATTACTATATATATACATGAAATATTCTATAGAAAAATAAAAAATCATTTTATCCTAATTGTTAAAAATATTTAATAACAAATCAATTCACGGGAACTTTTCTCTTGTTAGTTCATGTGTATGAACATGGGAAATTGACTGCTATGTTAAAAAAACTTCTTAAAGATAGTTTTTTAAAAAAAAATTATAAACATATAGATTTTTAAGTTTTTTCAATTCCTTCATTGATATATAATATAATAATGTTTTATCAGATTGCCAGCTTACCAAATGGATTTATTTTATATAAAAGAACATTTGAAATACTCAGCAACGTTATATATATATATTAGATTATGCTAGGTTCTTATGAATTATCTGTGACCGTTAAATCTTGTCTTAGTTTGACAAAAAAAAATCAACAACGATGAATTTAAAAGTTACAAGTGGATGATAAAAAGCAGCAATATCTTCCAAAATGTAGTGGAAAGTGTCATAGTCTTCAAGCTATCTATGCAATATGAGTCCCTCTATATAGGACTCAAGAAACTCTGACTTTGTTACAATTTTTCTGTTTTTATTACCATTTAACCTTTCTCCACATGCGCTAAGCATTTTGGGGGTGCGTTCTTGTGTCTGGATCTACAAAGTTATATCGTTGATTGACTCCTTGATTTGTGAACCCTTCGTCATGTAGATTACTATAAGCACGCCATGAATTAGTAATGATGTTCGAATCCAGATGAACGTAATAAACAATGATTGTCAAAAAGATAGCAGCAATTCGCTTTAGTATACGCACTAGAATGCCCTGTTTCCATTAGTGCTAAATTCCACCAAGCATTCCCTGTTGCTAAAAACACAACCGGTAGCATTTTTACCTTTAGTAAACAAGCATTTGACAACCTTGACTATGAGTCCTTCACCTCCAATCATATTTTGTTCGTCTTGTAGTTGCCAGTAGCGCATTTCAACAAGGAGCTATTTCTAAGAAGTAGCGCAATCAAAAATTATATCCAGTTGCTTCAAACAGAACTTAATAGAAGACCGTTATACAACCTAGGTGTATTAAAACCGGATTATTGTCTGGGATGGCAAACGTAGTCCCTGGAACCACTTGTCGACTCGCCTTTGCACATTTTTTCTGCATTTCATTTTCTTACAACTCCAATCGATACTTCTACTGATGTATAGCTTCATTTCATGGCCATTTCTCCACAGTCGACGTCATAGAATAATTCGACTCTACTGAAGAAACTTAATGATATTCTTTTCACTACAAGAAATTTATGTTATTTTAGACTCGTTGGGTTTTAGGAACATTTAAGAATTACAAAAGTAACAATATATGGCTAAAAAATAAATTTATAATAATGGTTCCGATAAATCATAAGAACCTTTTCCTCTATTACACTAAATTCTATATAATGTCAAATAAAAACCAAATAGTATTTATTTTGTTAAAATTGGAAAAAAAATTCTTGAATTTCAATTATTAACTAATAAATACGATGAGATTGAGTGTATCTTTCCCACTATAAATGTATAAAAACAAAAATAAAGTTTAGTGTTTTCTGTATAATTACAACTCGAACAAAGAATTTTGACACAAAATATTATTTTTTAAAGTAGAATGTTATATTTAAAGAAAGTTATCATACTTATTAATTTATCTTAACTAAAGACAGTAGATTACTATGTATGCTAGACTTTTTAAAATAAACTTTTTTCACTTATCCAAAACCACTAGAAAACCTAATTTTAATAAACCAAAAATGTAGATCTTACTATTTTTACATCAATAAACCTATTTAACTCTTAAAATGTTATATTTATGATTAGATTGACCACCACATTTAATTTCAAATTTTCTTTATTAAGAAAACGATTTTTATTATGCCGAAATCCAATAATATTTCTTTTCATAAGTTACAATTTTTAAACTATCTTGTTAATGCACATTATATCACATTTTATTTTTTAAACAAATTAAGGGTTAAAAAATATAAATAATTGTTTATTAGAGTAATAAAAATATTAAATCGTTTTCTTCTTTTGATTTTCTATTGCCAAAAAAACTGTATTAGAAATTCATGATGCTGTTCATGACTAATTCCATTTTTTTTAAGAAAGATTTTAATTTGGATCATAAACCTTCTACGTTTTGTGTATGAACCTGAGGATTTTCTGGATTTACAAAATTATAGGTTTGGTTCACAGTGTCATGTTCAAATCCATCTATTCATTTAAAGGCACTCTTATATGTCCGCCAATTATCTCTATAAATAATAGATCCAGAAAGAATATTTTGTAATATTATATTTCTACTTAATACGGAAACAATAAATTCTTTCTTAGTTTCTTTCTCAATACCAGCTATATAACATTGACCATTTATTAGCCTCTCTCAATTATAATTGTTATTCAAAAATAAACTTTCATCGATATCAACTATTTAATAGTACTATCAGTATTAAACCCACCTATTCGTTAGTTTGTGTCAGCGATATATTCGTATATTACCTCGTGAATAACACTACAATTATCATTAATTGTATTGACTTCTATTAAAATCATATGAAATACCAAGATAAGAAACATCATTGAAATATTTTTACATTATTTTAAAAATATTATTTAATTCAAGCCTAGATCCTTCATAAAAATTGTTAAAGCCTATAATTTTCAACTATTTGCAATTATTACAGCATGATAACAAGAATTTATCTACATAAGTCTTGGGAACCTTATATAAAAGCTTTTATAGGCCTACACAAAAAGTACGGAATGTTATTATTTTTAACTCTTGTCACGGCAAAAAACTCATTTTGAGAAAATTTTGTCGACATATGCTCTATGAAATATTCGGTTATTGTTAATTCCATGTCAACATCGTTTGATAAAATCAGTACCTCATCTACTATTTTCTGCGATCCCTTTTTTTTCCCAATTGAAGAAGTAGATTTTTTAAAAAATAAAATACGATATTACGTGCATGAACCAATTATCTTATTGTACGTATATTGGGAATTTGATAAGTACAATTTATACCATAATTTAAACATGAGTAAAATTTGAGATGTAAATTAGAACATTCTAATAGTTGAAAAAAAATAAAAGTTCAATTGAAAATAAATTTACGAAGACAAAGATTTTTATTATTATTTTAAATATTTTAAATGAAATTTATCGAAAAAAATAAAGGTCAAGTGAAAATATATTTACGAAGATATACGAATTCGTTAATGTTTTAAACAAAATTTAACGAAAAAAATAAAAGTTGAAGTCGAAATATATTTACGAAGATTAGCGATTTTTTTAATATTTTAAATGTTTTAAACAAAATTTAACGACAACAGTTCAAGTCGAAATATATTTACGAAGATAAACGATTTTTTTATATTTAAAATGTTTTAAACAAAATTTAACGAAACAAAATAAAAGTTCAGGTGAAAATATATTTACGAAGATAAACGATTTTTTATATTTAAAATGTTTTAAACAAAATTTAACAACAAATGTTCAAGTCAAAATATATTTACGAAAATAAACGATTTTTTTAATATTTAAAATGTTTTAAACAAAATTTACAAAAAAATTATAAAAGTTTAAGTCGAAATATTTACGAAGATAAAAATTTTTTTAATATTTAAAATGTTTACAACGAAATTTTATAAAAAAAAATAAAAATTCAAGTGAAAATATATTTACAAAGATAAACGATTTTTTA
>CAKKLC010006864.1:0-13336 GCA_918559645.1 Ceratonova shasta | reverse complement strand
AATTTTAATGTATCAATATTATCAATGTTATAATCAATACCCGCCATTATAAATTTACCGAAAATTCCCGATTGGCGCCCTTATTCTGTACTTTAGCCCGATTTTTTTAATATTTTAAATGTTTTAAACGAATTTTAACGATAAAAAAAATTTAAGTCAAAATATATTTACAAAAATAAACAATTTTTTAATATTTAAAATATTTTAAACAAAATTTAACGACAAAAATAAAAGTTAAAGTCAAAATATATTTACGAAAATAAACGATTTTTTAATATTTTTAATGTTTCACACGAAATTTAATCAAAAAAGTATAAAAGTTCAAGTCGAAATATATTTACAAAAATAAACGATTTTTTTAATATTTAAAATGTTTTAAACGAAATTTAACGAAAAAAATAAAAGTTCAATTCAAAATATATTTACGAAAATAAACGATTTTTTGTAAAATTTGAAATGTTTAAACAAAATTTAACGAAATAAAATAAAAGTTCAAGTGAAAATATATTTACGAAAAAAAAACAAATTTTTGTAATATTTGAGATATTTAAACAAAATTTGCCAAAAAATTATAAAAGTTCAAGTCCAATTATTTACAAAGATAAACGATTCGTTTAATATTTAAAATGTTTTAAACGAAATTTAACGACAAAAATAAAAGTTAAAGTCAAAATATATTTACGAAAATAAACGATTTATTTTTTTATTTTTATGTATCAAACGAAATTTAACGAAAAAATAAGTTTAAGTCAATATATTTACGAAGATAAACGATTTATTTATTTTTTAAAATGTATCGAACGAAATTTAACGAAAAAAAATAAAAGTTTAATTTTATTATTAATCAACTCACAAAAATTAATTTTAGAATATTTTAGTGTATTCTCAAAAATAAGTCTTTTTATAATTTTTAAAAATCGTTAGCTTTCTTAAAAACAATAAAAGAAGTCAATATTAAAAATTAAGAGAAGAAAACCTTAGAAATCAAAATCCGAGTTATAACGATTTAAAATTGTTACGAAATTTAACGATAGAAAATATTTCGCAACTGTGTTAATATTTTAGCTTTGTTTTTCCCTGTTATTATTTATTGTAATATAAAGTTTAATTGTTTTAAGAAACTTTTACGGTAGCATGTCAGAAAATTCCTATAATTATTGGGTTGACTTTTTTGTCAACTGCAATTTCCCGTTATCGAAATCTAAAAAGTAATTTTTAAAGGATTTCTAGCTATGCTAATACCTTTCATCACCAAAAAATGACTGAGAATTCATTATCAATATTGGAACTTGTAAATTGAAGTAATCCTAAGTAGGAACACTTAAAAGAAATGGGTTTCACAATATTCGGTGATATGTTGGAAATATTAGCCCAATCAAAGAAGGTTTCCCAAGTTAAGATTATCAATTTAATTTTAGAAAGTAAATAAAACACAAAAAAAGCTGTCCACCCCTCCTAGATTTTTGAAATCAACGACATACAAACCAGTAAAAAATAATTCCTATAGAAGAGAAAATTTAAATAGGTACCTACTAATTTATATTTTAGTTTTCGGGATATAATAGAAAAATCACCGGAAATTCAGAGAGGTGTTCGAAAGAATGTTGCTCGAAATTTGATTAGAAATGCTAAAAATGATGTTGATAAAATAAATAAAAATTTTAATGGCAGAAATAAGCCCGTTTTTTCTAGGTTGTCACCTTTAAAAGTAAGAGAAATATATTTATTTTAGCCAAACCGAAATCTTAATAGAAATTTTAGAACAAATCAATATCCCACTGATAAAAAGCGTGTTTCGGTTTTTCAACGTCTTGATTAATTAATGTATGCTATATAACATTTATTAACATTATTAGTTGTATAAATGTGTTGAATAGGATTTAAGAATTTATATGAATTTTTACATATTTATACTTGGTCTGTTTGTTTATTGAAATTAGTGATATGCATGGATTTGAAAAGTTTATTTTATTGCTTATTAAAATTACATTCTTCAGATGAAAAAGATGTTGCAAACATTAATGAGAATTTTATCATATGATGTAATTATTTGTGAAATAAATTAAGGATATGAGTGAAAATATATTTGAACTCATAATAGGTTTAGTAAAGTAAGGAGTAATTAAAATATAACTAAACCTTGATTATTATTCTTTGATGATTCAAAGGTTATTTTTGTATAGATAAAAGGGAGTATTCTGGAAGTTTCATAATTATTATAAAAAAGCGTTAGATTTAACTTTTATTATGTAGCTACAGAAAGACTAATATTCCTTTTTATGGAAAACTGAATGTAAAATGATTTGTTTTATACAATAATTTAACTTTATGAAATTATTTGATCATCATACAGGGTTTCCATCACATTTCGTTTTTTTCCCGATCAATTTCGTTTTTTACAAATTAATGCTTACACCATTCTAAGAAACAAACTCACCGATAATGATAGGAGGTGAGTCGTAGATGATTATTTGAGTGGTAATAGATCCGCCGAAATCTGGAATATTCTTGGAATTCCTAAAACAACATTTGAATCAATAATTAAATTATGTAACAGCGAGGGAATAATAGGAAGCAAACAAAGAGACGGTGCGAAGAAAAAGTATATCTGAGCAAAATCAAGAAAATATAAAGAATATGATTGACGCAAACTGTGGCATAGCACTTTCCGAAATTAAAGAAAGGTGCGAAGCAGAACTCAATTTAGTGGTTAGAAAAGTGACAATAGATTGAAATATAAAGGGTTTCAATTATTCTATGAAAAGAGTTAGTCTGATTACAGATAGGAGAAATTATTTGGAAACAATATCAAAAAGATTATTATATGCCAACGAATTTTCATTATTGCGATCAAATATTGATGACTTTAAATTTTATTTTATTGTTGAAATTGGTTTTAATATATCAATGCGTGCAAAGTATGGGAGATCTCTTGTTAACAAAAACAATAAAACTGTCCTGGGGTCAAGAAACATATATATATCTGTCTGTTGTGTCTTGAGTAAAACTGGTGTTTTTGATCATATGATTCAAACAAGAGCTTTTAACACTGTAACTTTTAGCACCTATTCCCATCGTGTTTTAGAATAGATTGATCAACTTGGTATAACAAGCGCAGTATTGATAATGAGTAACGTGCGTTTTTACCATTCAACTGTAAAAAGATAATTGATGGCATTAATAGGTCATATATTACTGTTATTGCCTCCGTATTCCCCATTTTTAAATCCCATTGAAAATATGTTTGCAAAGTGGAAAAAATCAGTAAGAAATAGCCGTCCTAAAATTGAAAATGAACTATTTGTAAACCTTAATAAAAAATTAAGCTTGATTTCAAGTGAAGATTGTGAGGGGTTTTAACGTCATATATAGAGATTTTTACCTTTTTGTTTTAGATCTGAACCTATTATTAATGAATAAAGGTACTTTTTAAATTTTTCTAGTAATAAATAAAATATAGAATTTTCTAAAATTATTTAATTAAAAACAAAATTGATCGGGAAAAAGACGAAATATGATAAAAAACCATGTATAAGGGTTTCAATAACGTTTCATAAAACATCAAAATTATTCTTTTATATTTTAAAAATTTTAAACGAAACTTGATGTAAAATATTTCTACATTTTATGTATTAATTTAGAAATAAAATATTTAGAATAGTTTTAATAAAGTTCTATACTCAACTTATAGATTTGAAGAATAAAAATGAGTTTAAGGTTGTATTTATCTTTATAATAATTCAATTTGATTATTCAAAAGTATTATTAATATTAACCTAAAAAAGAATTGAATTTATTAAAAAATTTAGTAGCTATTTAACATAAGTCTTCTTTTAATAACAAAATTTAGCAGTTGATAAAGGTAAAAATTTTATACCCTAGTTTTTATTCAAATCAAATATCCTTTAAACTTTTTTGAATACATAGTCATAAAATTCTTTTTAAATAATGAATAAATTGTGACTTCTATCCTTATCAATTGCAAATGTGTTATATATCAAAAACTAAATTATTTTTTTAACATTTATGGGGAATTTTTTTATAGTTTTAGTTATATCGTCAGTAAAAGGTGCTTAAATTCTAAAAACATTTTCATCATTAATTTTATATATTAAAGTAAAGACACTGGAAGATTTGAATGATTTTTATGGTAAATTACTTGTAAATGTAACATATGGTGGATAATATTAATATAAAACATATAGTACATATGACATTTTTTTTTGTAACAAAAATCAATTTATTTGTAATTTATTTTTACTTTTGTATATCAACCTGACACCCTTTTTAGTTAACAAATCATTTTACAGTATTTTAAAGATATCATTTGTTTAATTTTTTAAAATACAAATAATTTTAAATTGAAACATGACTTTTCTCAATAATTTTAGATTTTTAGAATCAGGTAATTTTTATTACCTGAAATCTAATGAAAAATATATTATATTTGGTCTTTTTATACATCAATTTATTTATCACAAATTATTAAAAATAATATCATTAAAATTGAAATTCACCTGTTTTTAAACATCCAATAGGTTTATTATCAACATATAGTCTTGTATGATTTTCTTTTATCAACTATATTGGATATAAAAAAAACTTAGAAAATAGTAACTATGAAATAGATTTTATTCTCATTGTAGGTTTTTATTTAATGTATTATACATATATAGGCCTTTTTACTTAATCAAATCTTGTATCTGAAAGTTCATAAATTCTGCAAAATTTAATCAAAATATAATTTCAAGTATATATGGGTCAGCTGGACTATTGTGTAATATAATTCTTTTTGAAATTTTTTTTATTTTGCCAGACGAAACTATTCGCCATCTTATAAAAGAATTCTTTAGCTCAAGATGAATAAAATGTTAATTTTATCTTCATAAGTATTATTTTTTCACGTTAAAATATTAACATTACAAATAATAAACCTTTTTTTAATGAACTAACAATAGAACTTTATGAATGGTGTTACTATATAATTACTTTGTTTGATATTGATATTAAAAATAGAAACTTTTTATTTAACAGTAGATTATATTTTTTTTAAAAATTAAAATTAAAAGATTGTTGTTTGAGCAATTACTAAGAATTATATGGATATTGAGATCATGTAACAGAATTATTTATTATTCTGATTTGGCAATTATTACACATGAGGGTTCGTGTTCCTAGTCCATACAAAAATTGTAATGAAATTAGTTTTGGAATATTAATCAAGTAAATTGTTCTATTGTACAAATTTAATATAAAGTCATTTTCATTTTTTTTTATTAGAAAATAGAAATTTTAACCAGTTATTATTAAAAATATAATTATAAATGACCATAAGGTTTATATCAACTATGATTTTAATTAATAAAAAGAATTTCTAAATTTATAGATTAATAAAGATTGATATTAAAAATATATAATAAAGATATAAAGAATACATTAAAAAAAGTATAATAAAGGTATAAAGAGTGTTTAAAAAGTCTATAATGAAGGTATAAAAATTGTATAATGAAGGTATAAGGAATGTATAAAGAATAAATATAAAATCATGAAATGAAGGTATTAAGAATATATAAAAATTTTATAAAAAAATATATTAAAAGAATTAATAATGAATGCATAAAGAATATATACAAAAAGTATAAAAGAATCTATAAAGAAGGTATATAGAGAGTATGGAAAAGGTATAAAGAATCTATAATGACTGTTTAAAGAATATTAAAAGAATTTATTATAAAGATATAAATAATTTTTAAAGAATGTATAAGGAATATTTAAAGAATGTAAAAAGAATTTTTTAAAAAATGTATAATAAAGGTATAAAGAATATTTAAAAAATTTATATTGAAGATGTAAAGAATATTTAAAAAATTTATATTGAAGATGTAAAGAATATATGAAAAATGCATATAGAATATATAAAAAATGTATAATAGAGATATAAAGAATATATAACAAATAAATAATAAACGTATAAATAATGTATAAAAAATGCATAATAAAGCTATAAAGAATACATAAAAAAGTTAAAAAGAAAATAAACAGAATCTATAATGAATCTTAAAGATGTATATAAACTATAACAAGGTATAAAGAAATATTAAGAATGTATATAAAAAGGTACAAAAATATTATAAAAAATATAAAATGAATGTATAAAGAATATATAATAAAAGGTAAAAAGAATCTGTAAATAAGGTATATAAAAAGTTATAAAAAAGGTAAAAAGAATCTATAATGAATGTACGAACAAATAAAAAAGGTCCAGAGAATGTATAAAGAATATATAAAAAAGGTATAAAGAATCTGTAAAGAAGGTATATAAAAAGTTATAAAGAATATACAATGAATGTACAAACAAATAAAAAAGGTATAAAGAATCTGTAAAGAAAGTGTATAAAAAGTTACAAAGAATATACAATGAATGTACAAACAAATAAAAAAGGTATAAAGGATCTGTAAAGAAGGTATATAAAAAGTTATAAATAATATACAATGAATTTACAAACAAACTATAATAAGAAATAAAAAGGCATTAAGAATCTATAAAGAAGGTATATAAAAATTTATAAAAAAGGTATAAAGAATCTATAATGAATGTACGAACAAATAAAAAAGGTAAAAAGAATCTGTACAGAAGGTATATAAAAAAGGTATAAAGAATCTATAATGAATGTACGAACAAATAAAAAAGGTAAAAAGAATCTGTAAAGAAGGTATATAAAAAGTTATAAAAAAGGTGTAAAGAATCTATATTGAATGTACGAACAAATAAAAAAGGTATAAAGAATCTGTAAAGAATTTATATAAAAAGTTATAAAGAATATACAATGAATATACAAACTAGTAAATAAGGTATAAAGAATTTTTAAAGAACGTATAGAGATTATAAAGAAGTTACAAAAATTGTAGAACGAAGGTATAAAATAGGTATACAGAATGTATAAAAATAGCATAAAGAATATTCTTTTAGTAATTATTTCTTATAAATATTTAAATAATATTGGACTTTTCAAGGTTTTACGTAGTTGATTCTTTCACTACATATGATATAATACATTTAAAATAATGTTAAAATTATTATATAATAATATTTATTAATCAATTATTTCAATTATAACTTTTTTAAACAAATTACAATAAATATTGATATAAATATTTGTTTTTCAATTGATTCTTGATACCATTAACTTGAAACCATAAAAATTCAATCAGAGTTTATAAGTAAAACCATTGAGAAATCCAATTTAATTAAATTTTTCATAATTATAAATATTCTAATGTTTTATTAGATTTAATCTATAATTGATTTTTATTCTAACGTTTGTTAATTAAATTCCCACATATTATGCAAATTTATAATATAATCTCTCAACTAAAAGTTCAAAAATCGACAAATGATACATTTGTAATATTTAGAATTAACAAAAACAATCTTGTAAATAAAAATTAATTGATCATAGAGTAATTTCAATTAAAACTATTCTTAATAGATATTCATGAACGTATATATTTAAAAAAGTAAAACATTTTATAATGGTCTATTATTTATTAAAATAAAAATCTTTATATTTTGTAAAAAATGCAATTAAAACGTTATTCTAATAATTTCATTTAAGATATAAGATTGCAAGGTAATGGATTTTTCTTTCAAATAAGTAAATATTACCTTCATTCAAATTAATATAAAATTTGACAATATTTATTATAATTTTAAAAAATAAAATGAATATACATACAGTAAATAGTCAAATATACGTAAACTGCTTTTCCAAAATTAAATAATTAATCATTTTTGAAAAAATATCAACAAAATGTAGATTAAATATAAAAATAGAAGAAAATATGTAGTATGTAAATATTAATTAGGGAAAGTTTAAAACTAATCGACGAATAATTAATTCAACACGAATAATATAATTTGCAAAAAAATACAAAATAATTCTTTAAAAACTATCTGTAAAAAACCTATGCTTTAGGTAATTTTGAGCTTGTAAAAGATATTAAGAATATTAGCATGTAAATAAAGCGTAAAGTAATAAAACTTTATGTAAATAATCCAATTTAAAATTAATTAAATAGGGGAAAAGTTACACAAAAATACTAAAAATATAACTTGGAAAAATCTAAAATATTAGAAAAAAAAGTTGTTGCATAAAAGGCAAAAAAACCTTCTTATGACGGAAAGCTTTGTAAAGCTTTATTTGATAATTTATATGAAAAAGAAGCATTTGCGTTGCAATAATTGATCATTTATTGTGCCAAAAAGCTTCGTGATTTAATAGAAAAATAGATGTATATTCAGAATTAAAAGCAAGTACAGGTTGGTTGTGTAATTATGGAACAGAATATGGATTTCATAAGATTAAATCAACGAAACAAACATTCTAAGAGTAAAAAAGCATTTAAAACATTGTATCATTGTATTTTTAGTATACTTATGATAAAAATTATCTATCAGAGTTTAAATAATATTCAATTAATACAGTCATAAACTGCAAGTCTTTACCAACAAGAAATATGTTCGAAAGTATTTAAATAGCATATTGGCTCCTAAATTAAATCATGAAAATTCAACTTTAATGGTATGTTGTAAAATTTCAGAAACTTATAAAAGTTCTATATTGATTATTACTAAATTAGGTATCCCAGATGCTTTAGCAACCCAAAAAAGCCAACCTTTATTTTATAAAATTAATGAAAGGAATAGATGAAAATAGTTATTTTCTTGAATGTTACGAATTCTCTTTTGTTAAAAACCTCTTATATAATCACAAGAAGTTTTAAATATCAAAAAGTTTTTTTAGATAAATCTGAGTTTCACTACAGAAAATAGATTAAATAATATCAATTTTTTACCGAATATTAAATCATTTTTTCATCTGATGGATGATCAAGGGGTAATTAAACTTTTAGAGATTATATCAACTATTGCTTCTCAGAAATGTAAAAAATGCTAATTAAAATAATACTAAACATATTTTAATCAAGTATTATTATCTTTTAATATTTCTTTATTATTTCTAACGCATCGCAACATGTTAGTTGAGAGAATATTATAAAAATCATGAAATATGTTTAAATAACTACAAAGATAAAATTAATTGCCAAAAGAGTCCAAAAAGGATAAGAATATTGATAATTTATAAAATTACAATCGTTTTTCTTTGAATAAGACATTATTATAAATCATGAAATATGTTTAAATGACTACCAAGATGATATTAATTGCCAGAAGAGTCCAAGAAGAATAAAAATATTGATATTTTAAAAAATTACAATCGTTTTTCTTTGAATAAATAATATTATGAATCATGAAATATGTTTAAATGACTATCAAGATGATATTAATTGCCAGAAGAGTCCAAGAAGAATAAAAATATTGATATTTTAAAAAATTACAATCGTTTTTCTTTGAATAAGACATTATTATGATAATGAAATATGTTTAAATGACTACCAAGATGATATTAATTGCCAGAAGAGTCCAAAAATAATAAAAATATTGATAATTTAAAAAATTACAATCGTTTTTCTTTAAATAATATAATATTGTGAATCGTGAACTTAATAAGAGGGTCCAGTTTAATAAAAATGTTCAAGAATATCAATAATTTGATTATAATGAGATTGTCGAATATTTTTAAGTTATTCTAGTTGAAATCTATAATATTGAAGAGGAGGATAAAGAATATACACATAAGAAATTTAAAATAACACAAAATGAAGCATCAAAAATTAAAAATTAAAATATTGTTGTGAATATCAAAAGAAATGATGAATCTACACATTATCAATATAAAAGGACCGAAATATTAAAAAAGTATGATAGAAAAAGTATAATGAATATTTCAAAATAAGATATTTTCTTAAATCTATGATTATCAAAATTTTTGCATATCTAAACCTCTTCTTTAAACATATAGCGAGCCCAATTGAGATAATGTTTATTCTATTGTTTAAAAGAAATAATAATATATACTTAAAAGATCGTAATTTAAAACAAAAAAACTAAATGTTTACATTAAAAAAATAAAAACATCTATAGTTTTATTGATTTATTCGAAGTGATGAAATATATACTACAGATTTAAATAGAGCAATAAATTACATAAATTACATAATTTCATATCCAAGAAAATAAATTAATACACAATATATTGTTAATTATGGAATTATTTTATTTGCAATTAAAAAAATAATTAAATTCTTATTTATATAAATATGGTTAAGGAAATTTATTCATAAAATTTGATATTTTAATAGCAGAAATTATAATTATATCAATAAAATACAATATTTATGTTTAAAATTTTTTTATTTGGATTTAATAAAACTTAGTATTAAAAAATTTTATTTTTGAATTTACAAATCATTATTTTTCTGATAGATATATATTGTGTTTATCTACTTTTTTTATGTAAGGATGAATCTTCGATTTTTAAAATTTTAATAAATTTTACATTGCTTTTAAACATGTAAATATTTTTATATGTATAAGACGCACTTCTGTAAAATTTTTAATCTTTTTAAAATATTTTTCACATAAAATGTGAATTTATTTATTATTTTCTAGTTATATTATTGAATATTATATTTACTATAAAAATATCAATAGGCGAAATTTTCAAACTACAGGTTTTCAAGGTAAAATTTTATAAAATTCAATATTTTTACAATTAATTTTATTTTCATTGGTCGGCAAGTATTCACATAGAATTATAATTCTACAGGAAATTTTGGATCAACTTCGTTTTTCCCCTGGTAAAAATATTATAAAAAAATTAAAAAAAATATAATTATCACAAAAAAATTTAGTTTAAAAATTAAATTTTAATTAATTCAATTAGTGTAATCCAACTTTTTTCATAAAATATTTATTTTCCACATCCATATAGCTAAATATAAGTGCATTTTATCACCCAAAACCCCTTTTTAACTTTTAAAATCTTTTTTAAGCTTGGTTCAACATGATTTATTATTCTGTGTGTGAATTCCCGTTTGTGGATCTACAACATTCAAACTGTGATTAACAGGATCGTAAGTATATCCATTACTTCCAATGTTTCTATAAGCAGCCCATTGATCGCTATGTATAATTGAACCTTTTGTGCATACATTTTTCAAAATTGACAATAAAGTTTTTGATTTTCTGTCTGATAAAATATTTAAATAGATTTTTGAAGAACTAAACCATGTATCCGCAACACAAAATACGCAAAGTTCATTTTCAGTTGCACGACGACGATGGTATTTTGGTTTATGACGAAAAAGACTTTCATCTATTTGCAAAATTATACTGGGGCCATCTAAGCTAATAGAATGCTTCAAAAAATAATGGCAACAAAGGTTCCTTAGATCATCATAAAAGTCTATTAAAACCTTTTCATGAACGTCAATTTCTTGACATATGTCTACATTTGATTGCGAAAGAGTCCATTTCCAAAGTAGTTTCAAACCTGTTTTCAAACAAAATCCGTAATGTTCAAAAATTGATCTTTCTCAAATGCTTTTATACTTTTTTTCTATTATGACAACCTATAGTTATACATCGAAAAGCATAACAATCTTTATTTCGTGTATACGAAATATGATTACAAGCATTGGAACATTCCAAACAAATGTAAACAATGATCAAAACTATGTTTTGTTGTAGGTATTTGATGAGGTGTATCATCTCGCTATTAAAAATTTTTTCTAATATATTCTGATATATTAGTGATCTCATATGAAGGTGATTAAAAAATTTTTAAATTTTGACAACTTCGTTTTTTCCCCCGGGATGGGGGCGGGAAACGAAGTTGATCCGAAATGTTATTTATTATCACCATTCAGAGATTCATTAGTATTTTATTTTTATATAAAATATCATACTTATAACAACATTAAATAAATAAATATTAAAATCATTAATAATTTGATTTTTTTTCTATTCAAGTTTTGAAGCTAAATAAATGTATATAAAGAATTTAGAAAATATTAAGTAATATTTAACTGGTAAACTTATAAAATATCTCTCTTAAAATAATTAAATATAAGAAATTGAAGGTACATAACAATTTATATGTAAAACGACGTGAATTTTAAAAATTCAGAATAATGGAATTTAGGTTGTGTTGATATCGATGTTTTTAAAGGTGAAAATCATGATATGACATTATGTTAAATTATTAGTTAAATTGGTTGTATTTATAATAGAAAACTTCATATAACTCATATTTAAAAGAGTGTGTATTTTAAAAATTTAAAATAATGGAATTTAAGTTGTTTTTTATCGATGTTTTTTAAGGTGAAAAGCATGATATAACATTATGTTAAATTATTAGTTAAATTTGTTTTATTTATTATAGAAAACTTCATATAACTAATATGTAAAAGAGTGTGTATTTTAAAAATTTAAAATAATGGAATTAAGATTGTGTTTATATTGATGTTTTTTAAGGTGAAAAGCATGATATCATTATGTTAAATTATTAGTTAAATTTGTTGTATTTATTATAAAAAACTTCATATAACTCATATGTAAAAGAGTGTATATTTTAAAAATTTAAAATAATGGAATTAAGATTGTGTTTATATTGATGTTTTAATAATGTGAAAAGCATGATATGACATTATGTTAAATTATAAGTTAAATTTGTTGTATTTATTATAGAAAACTATAAATAACTCATATGTAAAAGAGTATGTATTTTAAAAATTTAAAATAATGGAATTAAGATTGTGTTTATATTGATGTTTTAATAATGTGAAAAGCATGATATGACATTATGTTAAATTATAAGTTAAATTTGTTGTATTTATTATAGAAAACTTTAAATAACTCATATTTAAAAGAGTATGTATTTTAAAAATTCAAAATAATGGAATTTAGGTAGTGTTGATATCGATGTTTTTTAAGGTGAAAAGCATGATATCATTATGTTAAATTATTAGTTAAATTTGTTGTATTTATTATAGAAAACTATAAATAACTCATATGTAAAAGAGTATGTATTTTAAAAATTTAAAATAATGGAATTTAAGTTGTTTTTATATCGATGTTTTTTAAGGTGAAAAGCATGATATCATTATGTTAAATTATTAGTTAAATTTTTTGTATTTTTTGTATTTATTATAAAAAACTTCATAAAAATCATATGTAAAAGAGTATGTATTTTAAAAATTCAGAATAATGGAATTTAGGTTGTGTTGATATCGATGTTTTTAAAGGTGAAAATCATGATATGACATTATGTTAAATTATTAGTTAAATTTGTTGTATTTATTATAGAAAACTATAAATAACTCATATGTAAAAGAGTATGTATTTTAAAAATTTAAAATAATGGAATTTAAG
>CAKKLC010006840.1:37899-50540 GCA_918559645.1 Ceratonova shasta | reverse complement strand
GATTTCCAAATAAATTCTTATCAATTAAAAGCGTCAAGAAATAAATTTTAATTAAATTAAGAATTTTGTAAAACAAATGATTCTTATGGTTCCATTTCCTAATAAATTTTGATCAGTTAATAAAAAGCGCCATAAGGCTCTTTTAAAATGATCCGAAATTTCAGTTGAACTCAAATGTAATACTGATTGAAATACCATACTCTAATTAATTTTTCCAAATAAGATCAATTTATATTTTAATAATTATTTTAAAAGTCTATTATTGAATTATGGAAACTTAATTTATAACTGTTAATATTCATTGACTTTTCCTTTTATTTATAATAATACTTTTTTAAGGTATTAATTATATGATCATAAATATTTATTTTATCTAAAAAATGTGGAAAATTCAATAAAACTAACGTTTAAAATATAAAATTGAAAAAAAAATTTTTTTAAATGTTTTTTTATTAAATTATTATATATAATCATTAGATGGCCCAAAATAATGCAAAAAAATGTGCAAAAATTATGCAAAAAAAAGTGGAATAATGCAAAAAAGTGAAACAGAAATTATGCAATAAAATTTGTCCTAAATTTAACCATTTTTAATCTTCTTCCTCCTTGATTTATATAAACCCCGAATTTATGTTGTAATAAGATATGAGATAAGACTCAACAATTTCTACTTCGAAATTTCTATCAACCCTTAACATTTTTTTGAGCATTAAAAAGATCCTTTCTACTGCTATAGAAGTTTAAGGGCAATTAAATAGATGAATATATATTGAGGGTCAATTTTTGTATTTTTTAACTTACAAATATCTTTTATATCTCCTTCTTGAAGTCTCTTCGCAATATAATATGACAAGTCTATTGGTTCAAGTTCTAATCTTATTTCATCTGGTTTTTAAAGACATTATTTAACAATAATTTCCCACTTTCTAATTCATCCATAATGCAAATTAAATTCTCATATGAATAATTTATCTCAAGCAAATCATCAAATATTTTTGGATTAAAGCATAAAAGTTTAGTATTTCTCATTAAAATTCCATTTTCTTCCATATTTTCTACTATATTTCGTATTTTAATCAAATTTTTTGAATAGAATATAGCTGCACGAATCCAACTACTCCATCTAGTCACAATAACATATGGTATTTTATCAATTTGTTCAAAAAGGCGTTTATTCGGTGCATTTTTAACAGATATTGCTTTCATAGAACTAATTAAATTATAAACTCTGTAATAATTATCATTTAATCTGCATCGAACAATTATGTACAATATGGGCCGTACGTAATATATGAAACAAGTTCGAAATCTTATCTTTCAAAAGGGGTTCAGCCTTCTTCATGAATCTTTCTGCATCTGTAATAAAGAGGATCATGTTAGAATATTCAATTTCATATTCTCTTAGGGAGTCAATAATTTTTTCTGATAATATTGTGGAAATTTTACTGATCTCAATTAAAAAAACCTTTTATAAAAAGATTTTTTTTTGGTTTTTAATGGATGCAGCCCTTATACTTAGGTATTTTTTCTGATTTATTCACGATTCGTCTACTATATAAAAATTTGTTGTTTTTAAGATTTTTTTTAGGTTTTCTTGCATATTCTTTGAGTATTTGTCTAAAATATGAGTTCTTATTGTGGTATCTGATGGCAGTTTGTATCCAATTTAATCAAAAAAAAATATTAAATTAGGATTTTTAAGCTTCTTCAATGGTATATCACACGAGGTAAGTGCTCGAGTAATATTTTCCAAAAAAGAACTTTTTGGGCTCTTAAGGAATGTTTGGGAATCATTTTTATCTGTATCTCGATTTTTTTCCCTTTATGTGTTTTTTAGATTTGATATGGCTATCTACAACAGATTTTCGACCAGGATTCACCTCTACTGCGCATATATTACAATAAATATTGCAATTTACAGATAGTGTGAATTCGTTCCTATGCTGTTGAATATATTTTTGGGCTTTCCGTTATTTTTGATAATTTTTGATAATTTTCATGGTTTAATGATTTTGCATAATTTATTATGCAAAAATAATGAAAATTATGCAAAAAAAAAATTTTCATGCAAAATTATACAATTTTCAAATTTTGGTTCACCTAATAATCATTTAATCAACATAGACGTGAAATTAAAGCTTAATATTTAAAATTTTACAATAAAAATAAAATGATATAAATAAGAGAAAACTAATTTTAAATTAAAAATAATCAAATCTATATCCAAGCGTATTCTAATACGTTATAAAAATGGTGGTGATTCAAAAGTTAAAAATTTCCTCCCATACTTATATAAGTGTATTTAATAAACTTTGAAATTCAGCACTAAACAGCTGTAACCCATAAATAGATTATATAAACAGTTTAAATCCATAACTAAGATAAAAGATTCCAAAAATTGTCTTTTTGGTAGTATTTTTACAGTATTTGAAGTTCATGTTACTATGTCTTTTGGAAATTAAGAGAAACTTTTATAATGAAAAATACACAAATAGTTTATTATATAGAAGTAAAAAAAATTCCTAGAAAAATAATTGATATATCTAATTTAGAAAAAATGTTTTTGAGATTGTTTTGTATACTATCTTTCAAAAGTTGGAAACCCAGATAAATTTGTTATATTTTCCAATACAATAAAAATTTAATATTATTGTTATTAGTATAAGAACTAAAAAAGTATTTATTTTATAATTAACTAAATGATCCAGAATCTTGACAATTTTATCTCAATTATTTATGTTATTTGTTTAGCTAAAAACTAGGAATCTTATGTAATTCATTTTTAATGATTAAAATGACAGAAGCAAAATATATTATTTAATAAACTAAGTTTTAAAAGGATTTGGTCAAAATATTTAAAAAAAATATTTAAAATTTAAAGTTTTGTTACCAATTAGATTTCTCAAATCCAATAATCAGATAAGCAAACAAAAAAAGAAAAGAATAAAAATGATAGAATGTTTTCACTATAAAACTAGAATTTGTTGTTTTTCATGTTTAAAAGCTTTTGAAATTGCATAAAATACCTTAATTATTATATACATCAAATTTATATTGGTACCAAATACAATAATGAATTTTAAAGTTTCAAAAATCAAAACATTTATTATTATTAAAAATCATATTTTCTATAACATATATAAATCAAGTTGCATAGTTGAATATTAATTTAGTTTAAAAAAATCAAAATATATTTATTATTATTCAAAATCATATTTTCTTAAACATACATAAATCAACTTGCATAGTTGAATAGTTGAATATTGATTTAGTTTAATAAAATCAAAACATATTTATTATTATTAAAAATCATATTTTCTAAAACATACATAAATCAACTTGCATACTTGCATAGTTGAATATTGATTTAGTTTAATAAAATCAGCTTAAAGAACCTAACATAAAATTATTGCTTAAATTTGATCAGTTTAGCTGATCTGAACTAATTTGGAAATAGAACCCTAATAAAAATTTGTTTGACGAAATTCTTGATTTAAATAAAATTTATACTTGTTTCTTAGCGTTTTTTAACTTTTACAGATTTTAGCGCTTTTTTTAATTGATACCTTACTTTATATATTTATCATAGAATTTTATACAGAAGAAATCTGTTTATTACATATTAGATAGCTTTATGTATTTATAAGGTTCCGAAAAATGCCCTCTTTGATATTAGTTTAGTTGAATATCTAATAATTAAACAAAAATAATTATTCTAGAACCAATTAATTGAACTGTTGTATCAAAAATCGCTTATATATTAAAACTTGAATTATCCCTAATAAATGGTACATGTTAATTATTTTTGGTATTCTTATAAAAAAAACGTATGAATGTACCGAAAGTTAAAAATAATAACTTTATCTTATTAAAACCGCTAAAATATTTGCTTGGTTATGTTGAGAACAAGATTTTTTACTTACTAGGTAACGATAGTAAATATAAATTCAATAATTAAACAGGATACTCAAAAATTAACGATTTCACTCTAAATAACAGCTTAAAAATGTCATAAAAATCTTTATAGAGTAAAGATTTGAGTTTAAACGAAATTTTCCTAATTATTTAATAATTTAAATAAATATAACAGAAGAATCTTTCTGAACATATTATTGTTTTTCGACTACAAAGTTTAAAACTTATTATTAACAAGAATCAACAAATCTCAACGCATCTATTTCTTCAAGCCCAGAATATTAAAGAGCTAGATAAAGCTTACATGAACAACTATATTTAGCACTATTATGGTGCTACAAGCAAACATGAACAAAAAAAGTTTCCACAAACAATTTTATATTGATTTAAAAGGTAAAACAAATGGTTTAAAATGTTGGTTTTGATGAAAATTAATCATAAATTAAACTCATTTAATGTTAATTAGAAGGATACAACATATTATTAAAGAGTCGCAAAGTATAAAATATGACAAAAATTTAATGAAAAAAACAAATAATATAATAAATAAGTTCCCAAATATCTACATAAAATACAAATCTGTATACACCTATAACTATAATTTTTATATTTAAAATCACTTCCTGATTGTAAAATTTCTATCAAAGTTGATAAGTATTCTGAAATTATGAAAACTAGTTAAGAAATACTGACAGGAGACAGAAACAGAACAAATAATAGTGGATACTTATAGAAAAATCAAGAAAACTAATTTGCATAAAGTATTTAAAAAATTGTACTCAGAAACTACAACAAAATAAAAAATTGTATTTCTTAAGTTTGTTATTTAAGGAATAAATTCAGAAGTTTGATAATGCGATTAAATTTAAGTTTAATAAATTTTATCTGTTATTAAACAACTGTACAGTGTAAAAACGGCAGTAAAAAAAATTTACCTTAAAAGCTAATATTTTTAGCATCCAAAGCTATAGTTTGAATACAATAAATTGATCAGGGTATTATAAGAAAGCTGACACATTAATAAAAAAACAATTTTTTAAGAAACTTTTGATTCTAATTACATTAGTATACAGAAAGTAAAAGATCTCGCAAGAGAAATCAAATTCTTAAATGTAACCATATATATAAAATTGTTATTATAACCAGATACTATAAAAATAGCTAAAATTACATGTCAATGACGAAACGTTTTTAGGTTTCTCATCAGACAATGTTATATTGTCTGTATTTGTTATTAGAAAATAGTACACAGTGTACCTTAGAGTACCCTAAGACTTACCGAACAAAGGCAATTATTAAGATGGAGAAATTTGTAAATACTTAGTCTAATAACATAATTTTATATAAGTGAAATAAAGTAGAAAGAACGAATCAGAGAATGTTCCTTTGTTTAATAAGCAGGTTTTTAAAGCACTAGAGGTATTATGATCAAGAATTAAACTTACTGGTGTTAACCTAAATTTGTTACTGTCGATTGAAAAAATTAATAGAGTTTAGCACTAAAAACTATCGCTAATTAACAATCTCATGTATTTTAACAAAAATTTGTTTTTGGTTTCCTGGTTATTTTTTATAATTTGTCTATATCATTATTTTTTACATGTCAATAACTATTAACTTCAATCTTATAAATGCTTGAAATACTAATATTCATCATAAGAACTAAAATAGGTCTTACTAAACACTTTATTAAAAAAAATTTAATTTAAAAACATTTATAAATCCTACAATACAATACTATATATAAGCGGAAAATTCATGATCTAATGACACTTATATTTTACACTTTAGAAACAATACAATAGAAAAAAAAGCAATAGTTCGTACATTATATAATAATAACTATATGCCTTATTTGATAATTTCATAAAAAGTGCTGCTGAGAAGGCTATGAAATTAATAGATTTTGAATGTAAATTAATTATTCAAATTATTTTAATAACCGTTAGTTTGAAAAGGTCAACAAAGAATCTTAATTTATTTGAAATATTTATTTCATTACTTTATTTATTTATTTGACCAAAATTTTACTTTAAAGGTTTCAACGTAGTTTACCTTAAATAATATGTATCATTACAGATTTATTTAATATTACAAACTAAAATATGTTATTTAACAAATTCTACAGTGGAATAATTAATACTTTAAAAGTGTGTTTACATTAAAAAAACTTTAATTTGTATTCATACAAATTTTTAGTCTTAATAGGTTACTTATCAAAATCGATGATTCGTTTTTAAAATACTAATATAATAAAATTTATTTTACATCAAACATATTATAGGAGAAAGAAATATGAAGATTTTAGATAATTTTTCTCATAAATTTAAGATTAAAAGCATGAAACACTTTTTAAAGATTCATATTTTTTATTATTGTTTTCATTTTTTTATAAATTAATAAATAAATAATTTTTTAAGTTTTGAATAAAGAAATATCGATTATTGACTGTTGTAAGATCCTATCATGATTATACTACAAAACTTAATGGTTTTTGCAACATTTAAAAAATTATTTAATAAAGAAAATTAATAATTATATTATAAATATTTATACGTAAAATTGATTTATCTTTAGGTTTGTTATCAACCAAATCTAAATTTGGATATATTAAAAATTGAAAATAAAAAATAAATTTTATAAACTATTTAATAAGTATTTTACTATAAGGTAATTAATCATAGATGTTTTTTTGTCTCCAATATAAAGCATATAAACTATGGTAGTACTAATTTTAATTTAATCAATTTAAATGAATAATATGGTAAAATCTCTATATAAAATTTACTATATGGTTACTAATTATACATGTATTTTTATCTTTAACATAAAGTATATTTACTATGGTAGTCCTAATTTTAATTTAATCAATTTAAATGATTAATATGGTAAAATCTCTATATAAAATTTACTATATGGTTACTAATTATACTTGTATTTTTATCTTTAACATTAATTATATTTACTATGGTAGTCCTAATTTTAATTTAATCAATTTAAATGAATAATATGGTAAAATCTCTTTATGAAATTTACTATAAGGTTACTAATTATGTGTATTTTAATCTTTAACTTTAATTATATTTTGTATGGTAGTCGTAATTTTAATTTAATCAATTTAAATGAATATTATGGTAAAATCTCTATATAAAATTTACTATAAGGTTACTAATCATATAAGTATTTTTATCTCAAAAATTAAGTATATTTAGTATGGTAGTCCTTATTTTAATTTAATCAATTTAAATGAATAATATGGTAAAATCTCTATATAAAATTTACTATAAGGTTACTAATTATGTGTATTTTAATCTCAAAAATTAAGTATATTTACTATGGTAGTCCTAATTTTAATTTAATCAATTTAAATGATAATGGTAAAATCTCAATATAAAATTTACTATATGGTTACCAATTATACATGTATTTTTATTTTTATCTTTAACATTTATTATATTCACTATGGTAGTCCTATATTTTAATTTAATCAATTTAAATGAAAATGGTAAAATCTCAATATAAAATTTACTATATGGTTACCAATTATACATGTATTTTTATTTTTATCTTTAACTTTAATTATATTTTGTATGGTAGTCGTAATTTTAATTTAATCAATTTAAATGAATAATATGGTAGAATCTCTATGTAAAATTTACTATAAGGTTACTAATTATGTGTATTTTTATCTTTAACATTAATTATATTTACTATGGTAGTCCTAATTTTTATTTAATCAATTTAAATGAATATGGTAAAATCTCTATATAAAATTTACTATAAGGTTACTAATTATGTGTATTTTTATCTCAAAAATTAAGTATATTTACTATGGTAGTCCTAATTTTAATTTAATCAATTTAAATCAATAATATGGTAAAATCTCAATATAAAAGATGATTTTTAACTATAAATACTGAAATATTAATTGTATTTCAATTATATTGATCGTTTTATTAGATTTAAATTATAATAAAATAATTATTAATAAATTTAAAAATTAGTTTAAATTGTACTAAGGTATTTAATATACTAGAGTATGAATCACTATGATTTTAAAATTATTAGTTTAAATAAGAATCTTAATTATATGCAAAAAATATTGAAATAGCTATAAATAATGCATATTCTTAAATCGTGGAAGAAATAAATTATTTATAGTTTGGACTATATTTTATTGGGTCCCGGAAAATTTTGAATATAATTCAAAAACAACCTAAAGCTTATAAAAAACTCTCTATTTACAAGATTTATAATATATATACTAGTTCTGGTTACCATTTTTAGATATTTATTTTACTTCTGTGGAATTGATTTATACCATTTATTTAAAATTTCATACAGAACAAAAAGTAAAAACTTTATTATATAAATTAATAAATTTTTCATATTTTTTTAATAAATATTATTGTTATTTTTAATGTTGATTTTAATAACATTTATTTCCATATATGATAGTTCCAAACCTAAAAAATATTTTTGCAAAAAATCTTTAAGGTTTCTGGATTAATTCTAATTAGAAAGTTATAAAAATTAATGACATTTTACAACACTATAATTTTATTAAATTAGCATCACAATAAAAATCTATCATTGCAGATTGTATATTCCATTTTTAAATTATAAATATTGCTTGAAAATATTTAAGTATATAAATTGTTGTTTAAATTTTTTCTGGATTTAAAAAAATCATACAATCTTCATATATGTGTTTTATACATATTCTTTAGATCTGGGTACTGATATTGTCAGTAACTTCATAATTAATCAATTAATGTTTAAAAAATCAAATTTTTACCATTTCATAAATATTTAAATTGACCCTTGAAGTTTTTATTGTGAGTATTCTGTATTGAGATATCTAGAGTAAATGCATAATTACATAGGCATTCAGTTTGAGAAAATCTAAATTATTTTTTATGTTTAAAATTATAAAGGTTGTTTTTATATTTCACATTCAGTAAAATATTTTTCTATGCTATTTTTGAAGTGTTAAATTTTGAATATTTAAAACTTAGTTCGTTTCTTTTAAAGGTAAAATATATTTTTAATGATTCAGGGCTTTATCATATTGAATTTAGAATTTTATTTATTAGATTTTCAACAAATTTAAAAAAAATATTTGTTTATGTATAATTTAATAGATAATGATTAAAATACAAATAGGACCATATATCAAATTTATCTATTGATTTTTATAGTTCCAAAATATACATGGTAACGTTATTTTAGCTATAAGTAATTATTTCAGAATATATTCATTTTTTTTTATTTTTTCTTGATTATAATTTTAGAAGATGTATAAAAAAATTAAATTTATAATCGTACCTAGTTATTTATAATATATATTAACTGAGTGGTGATTTATAGAATATATTTTTGTCGGTTTTTATCTAAAATTATTTGGTCGAGTTTAATTTAAATAGTATTTACTCATTTGAAGTTTTTAGTCTACCTTGAATTCTATTTATAATGTTAAATTATTTTAACCAGGAGGATTTATAGTATTTCAAGCTCTACTAAAACTTTCTTTAGTGTAGTCTGTATTAAAAAAAAGTTTCCTTTTTGTAATAATATTTTTGTAAGGAAATTGGGAACTCCCCCTTCAAGGGGCAAAAAAATTAAATAAATTTAATATAAAAATATAAAAAAAAATTAAAAAAGGCAGTAAAAAAAGTTTATAATTTATTGAGTTTTAAATATAAATTGAATTTCTCAATTTCATTTTGAAATTTTGCGTTGTACTAAAAAAAAGTCGTTTTAAATGTTTTTTCAAGAGATCAAAACTATTAAAATGCGGTAATTTCTCCTTTAACGATCTCCAAAACCGTTCAATATGTTGAGTGTGACAGTTCCTGTTCTCACTAATTACGAACTCAATTGAATGATTCACAAAGAAATGTGCATAACCCAAAAGATTAATATTACTATAGCCTCTCCAAAAATCAATCATTATCTTTATCCCATATTTACAATTTTTGAATTAAACGATTCACAATCTACTATCATTCTATTACGGGTCAAAATACAACTCACTCTTTTTGTTTTCCTACTAATGTTCCCAACAACCAGTATCTATCTTCTCTCAGAATTCTACCCCTTTCATCTCTTCTAGTGAACAAATGTGTTTTGTCAACTTCTATGACTTCATCAATAGCTCTCAAGGGATCAAAACTTTCAGTTACTTCCAAATTATTATCAACTTCTAAAGCTTTACTAATGAAGGTGCGTATATGATCCTCCTTGTGCCCATGTTCCAAGGCTATTTTATGTATTGGAATATCTAATGTTTTTAAGTACAGCATACACAAGCAGTCATTGATGCGCATTTTTGTGCTCTCAAAATTAATTCTGCTAAAAACAATTCTGGTTTTTCTACATTTTCTTGCCAAACAGCGCCATCTCTTATTAATGCTATGACAGTTTTCTTCTTTTCTAGATGCATTTGGCGTTAGCAACTTTGGCACGTGTAATCGTTTCAAATAAGGCAAAAGGAAAGACAAAAGGTGAATGTGGCTTCTGGTGTTACTGTAATACGAATGAGTTCTAATTAATTCATTAGTGTGTTTTATTTTAAACTTGTTAAGTAGGATTGTAATTAATGGTAATTAAAAGTCATTTGTTTTTTATTTTGTATTTTTGTTTTTATTTGTTTTTAATTATGGTTTAATTTAATTTTTTTTTGGACAACCTATTATGGGGGCGCACGGAATAATTTTATCTTAGAATATGTCCTTTTTTTTGTATTTTCTTAGAAAAAATGATTTTAAACCTTAAATTGTCAATAAATAGATTCGTTGTTTAATTTGTTATTTTATAACATAAATTTATACCATATTCTTTATTTAAAGTTTAAAAAATCTTTAAATAACTGATACAACTTTATATCAGTAAAAATTTGTAAAATTTTGGTTAATTTTGAGTAAATATTGTTTCCAATCTATTTTTTTAAAAAAATATATAAATAGTAAGTCATTATAAGTAAGTTATTTTAATTAAATACAGAAAATATGAAACTAGGCATTTAAACTTAATATGATCGAATTAAACAACCGTATATGATATTTCCCTGTCTTTCTCATATTAGATTCTTCTAGTTCAATTACCAAAATGTTTATAATAAAGATCAGAATATAAAACATATAAACCACAAGTCAATTTTTTAATTAATCAGTAATCATTTTGTTTTTATACTTAATGTTCAATAGGTTTAATTTACTTGGTTATCTTCTATAATAGTGTGATTTATAACTATAAAACCTGTATATATTATGATTAAATGTAACATTTTTTTTATTCTTTTAGTATTGATTTTTTGAAAATGGTAGGTTTATTGTAGAATACTATTATTTTTCAACGTTTTCTATATGAATCATTTATTATATATTTTATAATTTCAAACTCAATATATTACAAGCGTTAAATTATTTATGTTATTATTACACATTGAGTAGTCATCAAAAAGAACTTATCAATTTGTCGGATTTTGTTACATTTAAACTATAAAAATATATTTAAAATGGATAATGTTTTTAAACATGTTATAATATCTATAAAATAAACATTAAGAAAATTTCTTTTATTGCCAGCATATTACTCTTTCATGGTAAAACTATTTTTTTTCTCAGATATATAAATTCACTCTGATTTTAATTTTGACAAATTCATTTAAGTGATTTAATTAAGGATCTAAACCAATTCATACTATAGTAAGTACTGAATTTAATTATAATTCTTAATTTGAGTAGAAACCTATAAAAACATTGAAATAAAATCAATAACATAAAAAAATAAAATAAATTCAAAATTAAGTATAATATCTGTCCGTACCGCACAAAAGAAGGCTTCAGAGGGAATTGAACCCACGATCTTCTGCTTACTAGGCAGACGCCTTAGCCACTTGGCCATGAAGCCATATTTTTAATGGATCCATATTGTTATCACTTTGTTGGTTTTTGCTATATTTAAACTATAAAAATATATTCTAAATGGATAATTTTTTTAAACAAGTTATAATATCTATAAAATAAACATTTAGAAAAGTTCTTTTATTGCCAGCATATTACTCTTTCAGGGTAAAACTATTTTTTTTCTTATGTATATATAAATTACTCTGACTTTAATTGTGACAAATTCACAAAAGGTGATTTAATTAATGATCTAAACCAATTCATACTATAGTTACAACTGAATTAAATTAAAATTTTTGGATTGAGTAGAAATCCATAAAAACATTGAAATAAAATTAATAAAATCTAAAAATAAAATAAATTCAAAATTAAGTATAATATCAGTCCATACCGCACAAAAGAAGGCTTCAGAGGGAATCGAACCCACGATCTTCTGCTTACTAGGCAGACGCCTTAGCCACTTGGCCATGAAGCCATATTATAAATGGATCCATATTGTTATTTTTTGTTATTTTCGCTACATTTAAACTATAAAAATATATTCTAAATGGATAATGTTTTTAAACAAGTTATAATATTTATAAAATAAACTTTAAGAAAAGTTATTTTATCCTAGCATATTACTCTTTCAAGGTAAAATTATTTTTTTTTCTAAGGTATATAAATTCACTCTGATTTTAATTATGACAAATTTATTGAAGGTGATTTAATTAAGGATTTAAACCAATTCATACTAAAGTTACTATTGAATTTAATTATAATTTTTGAATTGAGTTGAAACTCATAAAAACATTAAAATAAAATCAATAACATCTA
>CAKKLC010006840.1:23407-33500 GCA_918559645.1 Ceratonova shasta | reverse complement strand
GAATCCACGATCTTCTGCTTACAAGGCAGACGCCTTAGCCACTTGGCCATGAAGCCATATTTTTAATGGATCCATATTGTTATCACTTTGTTGGGTTTTGCTACATTTAAACTATAAAAATATATTTAAAATGGAAAATTTTTTTAAACAAGTTTTGGATCTGTGAAAAAAAAGCCCCATGTGGTAACTGTTTAAAAAAAAGCGTAAAAAAATTAAATCATAAAAATTCTGTAAAAAGTTCATAAAACTTATAAATAAATTTGAAGAAATATATTAAATTTACATATTATTATTAAAAGAACAAAATTAAACTAAATAGAAAGAAATAAATAAATTTAATCTCTTAATTTTATTAAGCGAAAATATGAATCAGGTAATGTCGTCTTATTATTCCATTTCCAGATAAATTCGGTAAGAAAATCTGGTCTCTTTAAAGTTTCAACCACCATGAGACATCTTATCTCCGTTTTGAGCGAATTATTGAAAGCTTCTACATGTTGGGTATGCACCCCCGTATCCTTATAAACAAATCTATACTTATGACAGACAGACCCGTGAATATAACCTAGTTTACTCTAAAGAACTATAACTTTTGTGTTCATCAGTATGGATTGTGCTGTTATACTCTACATGAGTTTGGATAATTGGTAGTATAGTTATTGCTTGTTTATTGGGTATTACTTCTGCCAAAACCATTGTTATATTGCCCCGAACATCTACAATGCACAAAGCATCAGTTTTATTTGATGGTGACCTTCCACGATGACTTTTACATTTGTAGTTCATCATCGTTTCGTCGATCTGAACTACAGTTCCAGGACCACCAAGCTTTCTCAAGGCAAAATTTTCCAATTCCATATTGAGCCTTAATTTATTAACGATTTTCCGAAATGAAGGTTTAGATATTTCGAGGGTACAGCATATTGAATGCTGTGTTTGTCGCCCGCTTAATCGCAAAACTACTCTAACAATCGTTCTTAGCTCTAACCCAAACCCAAAGAAAAAATAGTCCTTCTAACAGATTTTCTCTTCTTATACTTGCTGTAACTGGTTGAATAACAACGCCAGGCATACCCATCGCCCAAACTAGACGATTTTTCATAATTCATAGCTGCATTGTAACTACCAGAACAAACAATTGATTTTTTAAAAAACCCGTGCTCAAACATAAATGTCCACACTTCTTCATTATTCATACGTACTAAGCTATCCTCTGTTTGATTAATATCCGGACAAGGGGTATAACAAATTTAATTTAAATATTTTCTTGTAATATGGTTATTAAAAACAGTAAAAAAAAAGCTCCCTGGGCTTTTTTTTTAACAGATCCCAAGTTTTAATATCTATAAAATAAACATTAAGAAAAGTTTTTTATTGCTAGCATATTACTCTTTCAAGGTAAAACTTTTTTTTTCTCAGGTATATTAATTCGCTCTGAATTTAATTTTGACAAATTCATTATAAGTGATTTTATAAAGGATCTAATCCAATTCATACTATAGTAACAACTGAATTTATTTGAAATTTTTGGATTGAGTAGAAATCCATAAAAACATTGAAATAAAACCAATAACATCTAAAAATAAAATAAATTAAGTATAATATCATTCCATACCGCACAAAAGAAGGCTTCAGAGGGAATCGAACCCACGATCTTCTGCTTACTAGGCAGACGCCTTAGCCACTTGGCCATGAAGCCATATTTTAAATGGCTCCATATTGTTATCACATTGTTGGTTTTTGCTACATTTAAACTATAAAAATATATTCTAAATGGATAATGTTTTTAAACAAGTTATAATATCTATAAAATAAACATTAAGAAAAGTTCTTTTATTGCTAGCATATTACTCTTTCAAGGTAAAACTATTTTTTTTTTCTCACGTATATAAATTCACTCTGATTTTAATTCTAACAAATTAATTATAGGTGATTTAATTTAGGATCTAAACCAATTCATACTATAGTTACTAATGAATTTAATTATAATTTTTGAATTCAGTAGACACCCATAAAAACATTGAAATAAAACCAATAGCATCTAAAAATAAAATAAATTAAAAATTAAGTATAATATCAATCCATACAACACAAAAAAAAAGGCTTCAGAGGGAATCGAACCCACGATCTTCTGCTTACTAGGCAGACGCCTTAGCCACTTGGCCATGAAGCCATATTTTAAATATCTCCATATGATAATAAATCAAGTATGTTGCTAAGTATCAAGCATATCCATTTGAACATTAAAATTTATTGAAAAAACTACTTTATTTAAGTTAAAAAAATTCTATTTTGTAAAACTTTAACTATTTGAAGAAAAAAAAGTTGATATATGGAAAGTAATTTTATTGTTATTAAAATATACACAATGAATTTTTTGTACATAAATAAAGTACGGTTATCAATAAATTTATATCTAAAATGGACATAATGAGAATCAGTACTCTTTTTAGGAATTCTCTAAACATTATAAAATGTGAATTATCTAGAGAAATTATACATTGTAAGTTTAAAAAATTATAAATCGTTTAAAATATAAAATTAATTTAACTATTTTTTTTTAAGTATGAACAATGTTTTTAAACATAAATATGAAAAAAGACTACATTAATTATTGATTGATTAATTGAATTATTAATTAACATTGACAAAATTCAAAAAAGTGTTGTTATTTTAACAATTCAGACAGGTAATGATATTTTGAATATAATCAGTTTATAAAAATGAAGATAAATATTTATATATTAGTAAAAATGTTGAAAATGGGAATAGTTTAAATAATAGTTTTTGACCTTAATGAACAGATTTTAGTAATAAATATTTGAATAATATTATAGTTCAACAATAAAATGTTAACAGTGTTAAAAAATTGATTACAGTTGTTTTATTCTTATCATATAGCCAATAATTTGTACTGTGGAAAATTAAATTTTTAAATTTTTTTGATATTGGATTTCTTATCATACAAATATTCAAAACACGAGTTGATATTTAATTCGATATTTGTAGTCAATTATTTGCATTTTTTTCATAATTATTTTTATTACGTGCTATTCAATTGTAGTTTTGCAATTTTAATCATATTTGATAGTAAATAATGTTATTGTGATTGTACAATAAATAAAGTATTTACCATTCTATTACAAATTTCGTTAATAATATATCTTATAATGATGTGCTAAGTGTATTATGTCATTGTTAATTGTCATGATGAAAATCACACAAAATATGACTTTTAAAGTTTGTCTCAAATCTTTTCATGTGTCAATCTCTCATGATATTAATTACTTATAATTTAGTCAGAAAATTGAAAACGTATATAATCAATTTACTCAAAAGAGTCAAGTCAATACTCCACATATAAAACAATTATGTTAGTTTAGTTTTATAGTTTAGAGAGCCATATATTCAGAAATTTGCATGTATAAATGTTAATTCAGATACTTCTTTGAGCATAGTTGTACGCCTTGCACTGGATTTGTTGCTGATATTGAGTTTAGACATTCAGATTTTACATTTGTGGCTGGAATAAACAAGAAAGATCTACTCAAAAAGATAATATTGGCAATAAATGCTGCGGCTCTTTCCAGCATTTTAATATATCCCCTTCCTTGTCAGTAAATATTCAGAATTATAGTAGCTGAACTCCTGTTCACAAGCTTGTCAGTAGCAAAGTCGATATCAAACTTAGGAAATTCCCGGGTTGAACTTTTTTTAGCCAACTTATCTATTACTTGCCAAAAACCAGCTTTATCTTTTGTAAGAATATCAGATGAGGTAAAGTCTATCTTGTTAGAGTCGTCCATTACTTTGCTGCTGGTACCAAAAACTACTGAGTACTACTTATTTTAATTTTCCAGATATGCTAGCTTGCTTAATTAAGACTTCCAGAAATTCTTCAATTCTTCTTCAAATTTTGTAGTCTGCTCAGATGAAAACAAAACATTTTAGAACATTAGCTCCCAGTAAAAACAAATATTGTCTGATTTTTTCTGTTTGTAGTTTGGTAATGTGTCATCAAATTTAATTGAAAAGTAACTTTCCAAAACCAATTCCAAAAGCTGATTTGATTTATTTCCAGTAAAAACCATAAAATGTTCTTTTAGAGAATAAATAATTGCAATTACTAATGATCTGAGGAAGAACATTTCAACTAAACTGTCTCTTAAAACTTCTTTGAAGTACACCAAAGTATTCTTATAGATCTCAAGTAATTTCCACTGATTATTAGTAAGTACTAAAGTTGATATATAGTGAGTAGGCATATCTTCTTCGATAACATTCTCAACTCCCACAAACCATGTACCATATATATTAGTTGCTGTTCCAACGAGTTTCGCAACTTTATAACAAATCTAGAATCTTCTGACCTGCTAATTGTCTCTTTCTTTCCAGTCATTCCATGGCTACGTACAAGTAGTAATGATAGCTAACTATCTTCTTCGATGCCAAAGCTTGTGATTAATAACAGGGATGTTTCCAATCCATGCCATATAGCTGAATCCAGTGAGTGTGCAAAACAGTCCATATCGTAACATGAGCTTATTTTTCTAGCAGCTTTCAAATTAGATGCATTGCCATGAATTTAGAAAACAGTCACTGTACATAGCTCAGAAAGCGAACAGTCATTGCTTATATCTTCTAGCATTGCAAGAATTCTGTTTGCAGTGTGCTGAACAGGAAAATATGTTTTCAAATGCAAACGTTTTGAGGTTGAAGATACCACTAACAAATGATAAGGTAAATAAAATGTATGAATCTTGGGCCCTTGAAGACCACATGTCAGTAGTAATTGCATAATGTAAGTTTGCTGAGGTTTTTTCATCTTTTTCAACGTTTACAACATGATAACTAATCTTTTCATACATTTTAATTATAACTTGTTAGGAAGAGGTTGTTCTGTTTGGTAGTTCATACCAAAGCTCCAGAATCTTTAACAACTTTTGAAAACCATGATGATGCACAATATAGGTACAATTGGAAGTCCAGGGCCGTCATTTTACTGATACATGTTGTTATTGCAGTTTTCCGCGTGTTAGATCAAGGTTTTTGACTTTTGAAATAGTTGTCCATTGGACCAAAATTGTCAGTTCTTTTTGAGACACTTTTAGCACTATCGCTGACGCTAGCTCTGACAATATCCTGTTCTCTGTGATGCGCATCTTCAGCTCTGGCAAAATTCTTCATAACAGAAGGATGGTATCTTTGTAAATGATGCCTCATGTAGGTTGTTGTTTCCGTGGGGCACTGAACTGTTGAATTTCGGCATTTATTTATTTTGTTTATTGCAATAATATGTGCACGGTCGAATTTTTCTGTCAAAACAGCTCCCAAATAAACTTTTCTGGGTCAAAGTTTTGAATTTTAAACAAAATATAATGGCGAATAATCAGTGAAAAAAGGTGTCATGGTCATGTAAATTAAAAATTTGTATCATTCGTTTTACAAATAATAAACAAAAAACAAGACATATTGCCTTGGTTTAGCTTCGTGAAAATCGGAAATTATTAGAAAAATTTATTTATTTTGGTATGTTAAGATCATTTTCGCGGAGATAGCAAAAAACGATATACGCTTAAGTTTTCAAATCGATTTGGATATATCAAACATATTGAAATCGAATTGAAATTTTGATGTTTGCACAGTACTAGTAATAATCCAATAAATACAATAGATTTGCTTCTATATGGTGATTTAAGTCATTTTTGAAATATAAATAGAGCAATATTAAGAGTTATAAAAAATCCCAATAATTTATCCATCAATTTAAGCAAAAATATTTCCAAATAAAGTTTTGATATAGTTAAAATTATAGAATCATATAGAATATATCTACTTGGTGCGAATCTTAATTACTAATACACAATACTTTGCTTCTTGATTACAAACTAATTCAAGGATATAATTGTTTAGAGTGAAGAAATTTCAATCAGTATTTTTTATAAGTTTAATTTAGAAAAATATTGAAATGGTTTATTATTTATTAGGCTTGTTTGTAACTTTGTGAGCTATAACCTTTGTAACATTAAATTCTTTTAATTATTCTAATATATTATAACATTTTTATTAGTTTTATGAGAGTATAAAAGTACCAAAATTAATTTCTTTGCTAAAAATATAAAATTCCAAGATTAATATCATTATTTATATACGTTTTGCTTTTACAAGGAATTCCTGAGAACAAAAAGATGATTTAATTTCAGTATTTATAGTTAAATTGGGTTTATAATATAAAGATGGGTTGTAATAATCTTTATTTATACCAGTAAAGTTGAAATGAGTTCAAGAATATTCTTTTAAATTCCTGTTAAAATTTTGAATAATAGTTGGATTCGTATGAAGGATCTATATAAAATCAAAAAATACACACAAAAACCATATATTTTGGTAACTAAAAATCTATTGTAAAATGTTGTCAAACCATTTGAAAAGAATTTTCATAGAATATATTAGCTTTTTAATATTTGTAAAAACACCCCTATAAAAAGAAATAAGGTGCATAGATTTAACTCTAAATTTATTTTTATACAAATTTGAAAAAATTATTTTATAATAAACCTAAAACGTCTAGGTTTTATAATTTTATTCAAAGATACACAAGAATAAAAAAATCATACTGATAGCTAAATACATTATTGTGTTTACTTAAAAAAAAAATGAATTAAATAAATAAAAAATAATACAAATTTTGTAAATTTAAAAGTGATATATTTGTGATTTTTTAACATCTATGATGCTTAATTTTATGCAAAATAAATTTTTAGGTTTAAAAATAGACCATTGGTTAATATATTTATTATGTTCATTTTCCATAAGTATTTTTAATAACCTATAATTTTAAATATTAAATTTACTCAAACTTTTTAATGAATATCACCGTTGATTTAAGGGTTTTCATTAAAGTTATTGATAATTGGATTAAACTTAGTTCAAAATATGGTTCAGTAGGTATTTTTATTTTAAAAATTTTATCCTGTATAGCAATTTAATTATATGGGATAAAACCCAACGTATCTATATTATTAAATCTTCTGAACGTTGTGAATTATTCATTATTATTTAAATTCTCAAAATGTATGTTGAATTCTTTAGCTCATTCTTACTTAAGAATTCTAAATAAAAGAGGGAAATATATCATTGGAAACTGTAAACTACATTGATATTAAGATCGAATTTTTATCAGTTTGACATTTAAAATGTTCAGATATCTAAAAGTAACACACTGTAATTAATAAAAAAAAAGGTTTGATTAACCTCTTTATAATAATTTATATATTATTGATGACCTTTAATTCAAGGAATTGTTTAAAGTTTTAAAATCTAAAATTCTTTTTTTTAAATGCCACTGCTTCTTGTATTACAACTTAAGGTATTTTAGTTTTAATTATCTAAGCAAAAACTTTAAATGCAAAAATTTGTGTTTCCTCTCAATAATAAAGTATGGTAGCAGTCTTAATATTTTTATCATGTGAAACTCAAAATTTATAGATTGATCGACGGTATACACAATAAAAATATAAATAGAACATTTAAATTTAAGAATGTTATTCAAAATAAGGTACTAATTTTATATTTATAGGTACAGATCTAATTTATTCATAATTTAATGAATCTATAACATTTTTATTCTAATTTCAAACATGAATACTTTCAACCTCTCAATTTAATGCTTGAACATTGATAAATAAACATTCTTATGTGGTAATAGATTCACTTTGATTTTAAAAATAATCAAATTACTTAATAATTTAATTGCAACATTTTTATTCTAATTTCAAACATAAATAATTTCAACATCTTAATTTAATGCTAGAAAACTGATAAATAAACATTCTTCTGATTTAATACACTCACTTTGATTTTAAAAATAATCAAATTAGTTAATAATTTAATTGCAACATTTTTATTCTAATTTCAAACATAAATAATTTCAACATCTCAATTTAATGCTAGAAAACTGATAAATAAACATTCTTCTGATTTAATAGACTCACTATGATTAAAAAATAATCAAATTATTTAATAATTAAATTGCAACATTTTTTTTCTAATTTCAAACATAAATAATTTCAACCTTTCAATTTAATGCTTGAACATTGATAAATAAACATTCTTCTGTAGTAATAGACTTACTATGATTTTAAAAATAATCATATTAGTTATAAATGATTTTGTAATATTTCTTCTTTATTCTATTGATTTTGTTACTCTACATGCATTAAACAACATAGTTTGAAACTCAAGTAATAAATATCAAAAAATGCATATAAATAATATAATTATTTTTGAATCCTTGGTATGTGATTTTTTATATTAATTATGATATCAACAAGTTATTTCTTAGCTAATATATTAACTTTGTATTATATTTCAATTGATGAATACAAAAAAAAAATTTGATTCGTCAATTACTATGTTTTGGTATATAAATTATCGAGAAAATGGATACAAAAACTTCAAAAAGTTGTTTTATTTTATTGAAAGATTTCTCAATAATTTTTGCTCCATTTAAAGAGCTTTAATATATATAAAATACAAACAGAGTTTTAAAATAAAGAAACAATCGATGATTATAATACGCCGGATTTATGACATGAATAACATAGTGTTATGACTTCAAGTAATTGCTATTTTCAATTTTTGTACCAGACCTTAATTCAAATCATATTATTAAAAAATTTCATTTAAACGGTATTCATTAAAGTTCACTTTCTTAATCATGATCTTTGTTTCAATTATAAGATTGCAAAAAGCGAAGCATGAACAGATAAAATTTCTGTTAAAATCGATTTAAAAATGTCATTACTAACGAATGTTTCAAAGTATTTAAGATGATCATCTGATTTTGATATTTGAAAGCTTTTTTTTGTAGTTCTTGTAGCTTAAAATTCTAATGAAAATCTTCCTCAACAGCAAATCATCAAAATAATCTACAAGAGATCCGTAATCTTAAACCTAAATTTAAGCTTAATTAAAAATTTTTAAATTCAAAATATCACTACCTTTATCAGAGATAAAATCAAACAGTTGATAGCAACTGTTTGTTAAAAATCTGTTAGTTTTCCTTTTTTTATTTAAATATTTGGATTATCCAAAATATTATAAAGTAAAGTATTTATTGTTTATATGAAAAAACAAAACAGTTGTGGTATAAAAACGAAAAAATTAGCAAGTAAATCATTGATTTATTCTAATTTGTAATAAAATTTGCATGTATTTTATGATCCAGTACTGCCAACTACGAAAAACAAAAGAAAACATAGTATTAAGAAAATTATAAAGAGTGGATATAAAAGGCAAATAAAAAAGAATATTACGTTTCTCAGATCATATAAAAATATCATATTAACTTGATGTTATACACCACAAATGAAATATTTATAAAATCATATAATTTTCAACCACATTTCAACTCATAAATTTAAGAAAATTAGGTTGATTTTTCATTAAAAGTAGTCTAATAAACCTCTATATTTAAAGTTATATAACAGCTAGACCACTTAAAAATTAAGATTTATAATTTAAACTGCTATTTATATGTTTTCGAAAATCTAATGTTTAAAATTTGACAAATTTTTATGAAAACCTGAAATTTGGTATAAGGATGTATTTACTTTAGAGATATCTTTTAAGTAAATTTAAATTTAAAGTAAATCTAAATTGAAAGACTACAAAGCACGAATATTTTAAAAGAATTTTTTATATCAAGAAGTCAAATTCATCTGTTCGATCACTTTAATTCTTTTAAACTTTTATGAATTTAATTTATTTATTTGTATTTTATAAAACAGTTTATTATAAATTGCTAATAAGTATTGAAGTAAGAAGGTTTCTAATGGATATTTTTATAACCATCTATTTCGGATAATCTTAATTTATGGTTTTATATATTTTTTTGTTTTTATGCCAAATTTACATTCAAACTGATCTTATGAGATTTATCCTATTCAAATTTATTGATTAGAAAGCACTATTTAAAAAATATTCAATAATTATAAATCTCACAACATTTTTTTTTCTTTTTGAATATGCTTTATGCATCATGTATAATTATATCATATTATTCTTTTTTTGTCGATTATTAATACAGTAA
>CAKKLC010006840.1:7455-17931 GCA_918559645.1 Ceratonova shasta | reverse complement strand
GAGTAATTTTTATATTTTTGATCCATTTGTCAAAAACAATTATCAAACAGATATAAGGATGGTTTTTAAAGAATTTAATTGGTCAATCGAAAACAAGTGTGAGTTAAATGAATTTGTTAATTTTAACATTTTTAGATCTGATGATTATGATATTTTAAAATTCTGAAAGAGCCTTTCGACCCAACTTCTAAACCTTGCGGGTAATGTGTTAGATCTATTCTGCATTCCAAATAGAAGCTGTGATGTGGAAAGGTTCTTTAGCTATTTGAGAAAGGTTCAAACGCCATTGAGATCTAGTTTAAGTGATAAAAATCTCGAGATGCAAATGATTATCTATTTTAATAATAGATCTTCAATTTCGTAGAGAAAATAAATCCAGTATTGATTTGTTTATATTTCTTTTCTTTTTAAAACATTATAGTCTTTATTAATTGATATTTAATCATTACAGGCTTCACTTTTGAATATTGCAAAAATTTTTTCATGTGCTTCTCTCAAAGCAAAAAAACAGACACTTAATATGAAAGCATTGTTAAAAGATAACAAATTAATTTGTACTTCTCGATTTCAACCCAAATTTTTATATAAAAATTTTATAAAAATTGCGCCCGATTTTTACACTCCGACCGTAATTTTTTATTCCGCCCGAAAAAACGGGGCCCTAAATATAAGGCTTTTTTCTTTGTGGTAAAGATTCTAAAAAAGTGTATAGGCTGTAAAGTGAAATATGGGTGTACATTTTTACGTTATAAAAGTAATTTGAAATATTTATGAAAGAAAAAAATATATAGAATGATTTGATACTTTAAATAAATATATTAAAGAATATTAAGTTTATATATAAAGAAGTTACATTAATTTTTAATTTTAAATTATAATCATAATTTAATAATCCCAAAATTAATAAAATCCTTTTATAATATTTATTTTATACATCAGCATATTTCTTTAAATGTTCTAGCAATCTTATCTAAGTTTTAAATTTTTACAATATAAATGAATAATAAATTTTTGTAATAAATTTAAATATCTAAGAAATTTAGCAAGTTCTTCATAATTCAAATTAATTATTTTTTTGAAAAATATCAGAAAATATTCATCTTCTTGCATTAGATGTTTAACTTTAAAGACATATATATATATATAAATATGAACAAAATCAATATATGCTTCCTTTTATATATGGGCTTCATGGCCAAGTGGCTAAGGCGTCTGCCTAGTAAGCAGAAGATCGTGGGTTCGATTCCCTCTGAAGCCTCTTTTTTATTTTATAGAAATTAATATATAAATATCTTAGTTGTTCATTGTTATATTGGTCAGTGTAAGCTTTTATTATTATCATTTTTTTATGAAAAATTTTCAAAACCTATTTCTATAAATTTGTGTGAAATCTGTATAAAATTCTTTTTATGGATTTACATGTTTTATTATAAGTTTAAATACATTTATTGAACAATAAGATATTTTTCTTTTGCTAATATTATTATTCAACATCTAGTTCATCTTTAAAAATAAAATTTTATTTATAAATCAAAACTTCTAGTTTAGATTCAAAAATATTATTTTCAGATTTTTCAATAGCATAGTTTTGTATTTTTTTCTTATAAAATTCCATATTATTTACGTTTAATTTATTATATGATTTATGAAAATTAAAAAAATATCATATTTAAATATTAAATTGAAACAAGTCTCAAATAATTAAATAAAATGATTCAATTTTAGTTTTAATAATTTTTAAATATCTTTTTAACAAAATCTTACAGAATCGTACTTTTATTTAAAATTTGGTTATTTTTAGTATGAATTCTGTTTTTTTAAGTAAATTGCATTTTATCTTAATTCATTAAATTCTATCCTGAATATCTATACAGAGATCATATTGTTATCAAGAAAATCCACATTTGAATAACTTGATGCAAATTAGTCTAACAAGTACAATAATTTTGATTTTATTTGGTATATTATATAATAATTTCTGTATGCTTTGTAAATCTTTATATTAATTTTTAAAAAAATTTTTCATTATTTTCAACTGTAGCTGTTATAACAAAATTATTAATAAGCTGATAAACTGAAGGAATCAATTTGTATTATTACAATAATTTATTGTTGTCTTGATGGAAAATTTATATAATTTAATAAGTTTCTAGATTCTCAAATACAAATAAATTGCTTATGTATATCTTAAATGCTTATTTTCACTAAAATTTACTTGACTAAAAATCATCGTTTCTACACTCAATTCAAATATTTTAAATTTTCTTATGATATTATTAAGACGATGTTGATATACGGTATAAAAAAATAGATACAAAAGTAATAGTAATATAATGACTAATTTTTTAATGAAACCAGGATATAATTTTGTAGAAAATAATCAAACTTAGTAAAAAGTATAAAATGAACTTTAATTTTTATAGCTTAATGTTTGTAAAAACTCAGATTTTTTATTATTAGTTCATATCATTTTGATATAAAAAAAATTCAATTTAATTGAATTGATTAAACATGATTTTAATAAAATATTAGTGTTTTTGTTAATGAAAATCCTAGGTTTTCATATTTAATTTAAAATTTAATTGTAATATATTCTAATTTCTTAATAAATATAATATAAAATTGTTTCAATAATAAAAAGAAAACAGACTTTCAGTCATATTAAATCCATAATGCACTTAAATATATAAAAATGCACTTAAATATATTATTTGACGTTATTATAAACTTAACATTTATGAATAAATAATGATAAAGGATAAATAATGAAATATTTATTAAATCAAACAATAAATATCAAAATGTTAAAATTCTAATAAAAATTAGTAAAAATGATATAAAAATAGTTTTAAACTACTCATTTAAAATTAATTTTTGGCTTATTATCAATTAATATATATTATGCATACTGATTGTTTATAAAAATTAGCAACAAGGTACCATGCAATTTAAATATGAAATAAGTTGCAATTTTATACTTTCTTTTAAATTATTATTTTTTCATACATAAATTTCTGTTTTTTCCTATTATTATAAAGAAAGAATTAATATCATAATAAATAATGCCCAAAAAAACTCCATGAAAGCCGGAAATTCATCTCATTTTCAAAGAATTTCATGATTTTATAAAAACAGTACTTTTAGTATATTTTTTGTTAACTATTTAAATCTTTATGAACTAAATCATTTTAATAATTAATGTGATGATTCAGCATAATTGTGAAAACAATAAAGTATATTTATGGTAAACTTTAATTCTGTATTGATCTGATATAACGGATAATTATGCAAAAGGAAAATAATTTTTTTTCTATGATTTAAATAATAAATTCAATATATGCTATATAATAAAAGGTCCAAAACTTCTTTGGCTCTGGACCCACTTGGAAATATTTTTGACATCTTGGGACCCACTGAATATAATTAAGCATCGATTACTCAGTAATATCTCATAAATTGGGTCAAAATATTTTGATTTACAGACAGCGTTTAGAAACTTTAGAAATTAGCACATTTAAACGTAAAAATGAAGCATAGGAAAACAGTAACAAATTTATTGCAATGCAAAAGCAACAGTTTTAAAAATTTTTATAACAATTAAACAAATATTTATACTGTCAAGTTTTAAGAATCAATGTGAAGGATGGGCCTGTATGTTATTTATTAGTAAGTCAATGCGTGGTTTAAAAAATGTCATGCAAAGTCTCGTGTCGTGGTCTGTGCACATCATGTTACTGTATTTAGTTTTCATTACTAACAATCCTAAAAATCCAGCCTCACATAGGTATGTGGTTGAAAATGGCCACAACATTTACAAAGCAATATTAGAAAGTGCAGGAAATACAGTTGCAGTATTAAGCCAAAAAATACAAAGACTGTTTTCTGAGAACTTTTTCTTTAGATTTCTATCACATGAAATTTCTATAAGTTGTGCTTTATTTGCAGCACACAAAGTAACTTTAGTGATATCTGCTTTAAAAGGGTTACGGATCTAAGTATTTTGCTCAAGTTGTGCCATGTTTTCTGCAGGAAAATAATAAAAAAACTTTGCATGTAGCAACTCCAGATGGCTTGAAATTATACTTTTAAGACTGACTTGAGTCGCACTATCATCCAAATCATCCTAGGATAAAAAAAATTCTGTCAAACAAGGAAACATGTCTAAACGTTGCTGACTAACACAAAAATTCCAGTGTGTAAGTTTTTTTCATAAAGCTTTTTTTTTATTTCCGTGTTTGAACAAATCACTGTCTCTTCCTTGTAAACTCAAATTTAGATCATTGAGACTATTAATAATGTCAACCAAATAGACTAATTTGGCTAACCAATCAGTGTCAACCAGGTAGCTACAAATTGCTGCTTTCTTCTTTAACAAAAATGCATAACTCTTTTTTCCTTATTCAAAAAGATTAAGTAGAATGCGACACTTCATAGCCATCAAACTTCTGTGTGAAAGAATAAGTGATTGTATTCAGCGCCCATCTCAGAACAGAGAAGTTTAAACAAACGTACATTAAGAGCACTGATTTAAATGTGATTAACAATTTTTACTGCATTCGTCATCACTTCATGAAGTTCTTCGCCGTGATCCTTTGCAGCCAATGCTTCACGGTGTATGAAACAATGGTATAAGACAGGATTTGAAGCCACATTTTTTATGCGTTTTATGAAACCAGAATATTTGCCCGTCGTGGCTGCTGCTCTATCTGTTGTAATAACTACACAGTTAATCCATTCAAACCAGTTTCAGTTATGAAGGTATATGGACATTGAAATATTTTCTCACCTGTAGTTCTGATAGGTAATTCTATAGAGAAAAGGAATTCTTATTGTAGGATGAAATCAACATAATTAATAAATCGCACAAACACCAAAAGTATTGTACAGTCAGCAACATCAGTCGACTCATCCAACTGGAACGTAAATTTTTCGCTAATTTTTAAAATTTTTACTAATTGTTCTTTTACATCAACTGACATGTCTTCAATGTGTCGATTTACATTGTTATTTGATTACGGGATTACGCGAATCTCGTTAGGCATGGTCTCTCAAATACTGATCTTGCCATATCGTTTGCAGATGGAAGAATTGATTCCTTCGCTATTGTATGCGGTTTTAAAACGTCGCAACTCGCAGTGTAACTTTGTATGATGCCTTCAATCCGCTGGAATTAGTTGCAGTGAATTTTTTAAAGCTGGAAGTTTGCTTCTTCAATCCTTCCCTATTATGTTTGAAAAAAATCTGCTGATTTACTGATAGTATTACGGTTTTTTTCTTTCCGGGTGACGTGCCAGTTTGGATGGCTTCATGTTAGCATTGGCAAAAATCTCTAAACAAATCACACACTGAGGTCTTGGTTCATCCCCTGAGTCAGTTGAAAAAAATCCGTAAGTCAGATATGATTCATAATATTTACGGTTCCAAGGACTTGTCTTCTTTGTATTTGGAGGTCAAATATCAAGCTTCTAACCAGCATGATTGACCGTCTCTGACTCTGAGCTATGACCACTCACACATGATTTTAGATCTGCGTTTTCGTTTCAAAAATTTATCCATATTTATTTTTTTTGTATATTTTTTATAATTAAAAATTGAATTTATTACGTTAAAATAAAGTTTTTTATTATTTAAATATCAGAGGTTTTTCATAATCCTGCGTTGCTAAGCTCGCGTAGTTTTTCCTGTTCATATACACTAATAAGTATAAGCTAGTTATAGCCTAATCATTGTCGAATGTTGTTGTTCCACTAGTTATAACGGAATAAAGTATGAAGATTGCAGGTTACAGAAATGTAAGAGGAAAAAAGTTATCTTTACTAAAAAAACTTTCGCGACCCACAGATTGGGAATCTCTGGTACATTACATATTTTATCATAAAAATTATTACATACTTAATACGTTTAGCACTAAGCGTGAAATAATTGAGTCTCTCGTGGGCCTAAATTTGAACGTAGGAACTATATAACGATAACAGAGCTTTAGCGGGAATACCAACAATATATCTCAAGTAGGTCCGTAATTTGTCGATTATCTACATTTACAGAGCCTTTAACACGTTAGAAATTATACATTGTTAAAAAAAAAATAACTACCCGATAAGAAGCTTATTTCAAATTCTTGAAAACTTATCGGTAAAAACTTCTCTTTAAAAAAGATAAGCGTTTCACTTAGAAATCTACGATCTCACTGTAATTACAGCAGTTTCTTCTTTAAGTTGAGAAGCATAATTTTTATGAGACGCTAATAAGTAATTTATTATTCCCAACATTTTCATTGGACACATCAAAGTATAATTGAAAGTGAGGAGAGTTGCGATGTAAAAGTATTGAGTTTCAAAGAAAAGTTAAAAATAGAATTTCATTGAGTTCAGGTTTGGATAATGATAAATTATATGCAAGTAAAGATCTTGAACACATGCTAGAAAAACTGATTTTATATTATAAAACAGGAATAAACGACAATTAATAATTCAACAGACAATATTAAATAAACCAGTTCGCTAGAAAGCAAGGATCTTTCCCTTTTATCGTAAAAGGCGGAATTTTATTTGATTTTATGTCTGACATTAGCCCAGTTAAATTGTTTTGTTATTCTTGGACGACGTAGTAATAAGGGTTTTACTTATAACAAATAAAAAATATCTAGAGCAATAATTATTTGAACATGAAATTACTCGTTACGCTATACAGAATAAATGAGATCTCAGAACTTGAAAAGAAACTAAAATATTGATTGGACAGATGATTTGAATAGGTCTTGTACAAACATCGCTCAAGAAATATTGGTTAACGAATCCTATATACAGACGAAATCGGATAATTGCATAGAATTATGACCAGAATTTTTATTAGATTATCCTATAGTAAAATGACATCCATTAATATAATAATAAATAAAAAAAAGACTTGTTTTCATGTTTTATCGCGAATATCAATATTACAACAATATTGAAAAATGACGCTCAATATTAATTGAGGTGTACATAAAGACTATAAAACGAACTAAAACTGTGAATTAGCCAAATAACAAACAAGAAGCAAAGTTTAAATTAGTTTTTAACGAAAAAAAACTTTCAATTGTTTATTGATGAACGTTAATAGCGCTAGACTCCGTTAGTTGCTTTTAAATACACAGTAACGGATTTAGGTCCACATCAAGGATTGTCATTCTTTATCGTAAAATCTTGAATGCAACAAAATGATTTATGAAACGAGAAGACGATATCGTAATCACTTCCGTCATCATTGTTTAAACTCGTATCAGGATCAGACCATTTGACTAGTTCTTAACAAATGTCCTCATCTGTTTAATCGCTTTTAATCATTACGTCTTTGTCTACCAGCACATACGCTATTTACTGATCCGTTGTGATAAAGATTGACAATGTAACTTCGTTTGGTGAGAAACCCAAAAAAGGTTCATCGCTTACATGCTGTGTTAGCCCTCTGAAAAAGCAGTTCTAGATTGTGTTTCAAGTCAGTAATCTCCGTGCTACATTTATATTCTGAATTGCATCTATGATCATGATTTCTTTTGCAATATATCTTGCCATACCAATACTTGCGTCTATTTGGACCAAGAGTTTCTGTAAACGTTATTTCTGGTAATGATGTTTAAGGTTTCTGATAGTACCTTAATCAAGTATATTGTATTAAAGAAGTAGATTTTTGTAGTAAAAAAACTAGCTGGACAGCCTGAAGCTAAACATTAGCTTTGTGCTCAGCATGGTTGTCTAATAATACACGCATACTTTACGATGCTTTTATTGCATCGCTCTTTTGAACTCACTCAGCAACTCTTCAAATAGCGCACCGGTCATCCATGAATTTTTTTTTGCTTTTTAAGTTACATGTAAAGAATTTACATGCTTTATACAACGTCGCTTTGCTGAATGTCCTATACCAAGTAATTTACATTTCTCTGTTCTGTCCATGATTTTTGTCAGTAAATCAGTGAGTCGTTGCTTATCTTTCTTATCCTTAGACAGCTTTTCACCTTTAATGCATATCGTTACCGTTAGCTATAGCTCTAAATATAAACCTGTTTCATCACAGCTATAGATGTCAGCCGCTTTGTATCTGACGTTAATATCAGGCCACAGTTTTGTTAGTCAATGTTCAGTTGACACAGTATCGTTGTTATGTTTTTTTTAATGCTAACTTTTAAAATATTCTGCCGACAACCTCAATCTAGCGTTGCATGGCGCTAAATGACGCATCAAAGTCGTCAATACTAAGCGTTTTTAACAGATTTTTTGCTTTTTCTAACAATATGATACCGCTTATGAGACATCTTTTGCCCTTGCTTGCTTTTATTACCACAACAAAGCTTCATACACGTCGTTACGCAAAGTTGATCTGGCTCTTTTTTTCGCTGGATTGGAATTCATTTGATGTTCTGCTATTAATTTATCCTTATTGGTCAAAATTCGCAAAATTAATGATTGAGAAACATCAAAATGTATAAAAATATCTTCCAGTGGTATTTTCTTTTCTAGTTCTTTAATAACTAGTATTTTTGCTCTAAATTCAAATCTTTCCTTTTTTATTGTTTTCTCAAACATTTTTTAATTGCGATTACTACCAAACCCATTTATTTTTAAATCTCTGGATAAGTTGAATTTTATTTACCTTAAGTCACTAATATGTACAAATTCTTGTTAAAAATGCCACTAAGTAAATATTTTCCCAAATTTTAATGAAAAAAGTTAGTATTTCAACGTCAACTACATTTCTGCATTTTTTTTTGCAAATTTGAAAAAAAAGCAAATGTTGTTTGACATTTATTTAGGATATTAAAACTATTTTAACACACACGGAATATGCAACTAAACGGTTACATTTAATGGTTCTGGACTGATGATTTTCGTGTAATTATATGATTTATGCGATTATCTGGTAAGCGATTAACCATGGATTGAATTAATTCAACAGAGCAAATTATTCGGGATTTTGAAAATGCTTGCAGTTATCCAATTTTTAGTTTAATCAGGAATGCAATTTACAGATTTAGTCTGTATAACTTTCCATTTCTGTACGGCATAATGTCACCAATTTTTTCGAATTACTGCTATCTATCCTGCATTTTACCAATAATAAAACGATAGTAAAAAATAACAGAGTTAGCAAAGTTTTACCACTTGTAATAATACTAATGAATAATTGTCAGAAAGTATTTTTACTAGATCAAGATATTTTTATCTACTAGACAATGATTTCATGAAACGACGATTAGTATATCAGCAATATATTCTAACAAAGTCACATAAGTACGCTATAAAACTGTTCAATATTTGTTCCACCAAAGGATACAAATCATCTTTAACATTATATTCTGGATCAGATCCCAGCGGAAAAAGGCAGGTATGCATAGCAGATAATATCTGCACTGAACTTACAAATTTTTAAAAGACGGAGGTACTTTATATTTCGATAGTTTTTATACTATTTACAAATTAGCACTTAAATTTTTAAATTCTAAAAGGCATGTGGTTGGAACTGTATAGCACAGTAAAAGAAATATGTCATTTTTTATAATTTCATACACATTTAAGAGAGATGAAATGGTGTCACGAGAAGATCATAATGGTATTTTAGTACTAAAATTGAGAGATATTTGCGATGTTATAATATTATTCACAAAACATCCTACTATTATGATCCAAGCTCGGATTTTACACATCCTAATTGTTTTTCAAAAATAAAATTGTGTGATAATGACGTTCAACATTGGAAAAGGTGCCATCGATAGAAGCAACCAGATGGTGTCATATGCAACAAACATACTTAAAAGCATCAAATGTTATCACAAATCAGCATTACATTTTATTACAGGAACAATCATTGTAAATGTGAATATAATATATTAGAGGGCTACAAAAAAATAAAGATTAAAAATTTCCGGGAGCTATTAGTTACAGTATGATTATTTTCAAAAAATACGGTAGCAAGCACTTTTAGAGTCATAAGAAGCATACAATTTCACCACTAAGTGATTTGCAAGAATCAGTAGGACAAACCTGTAAGAAAGATGTGCTTCCGATGTTACCAAAGAAAAGAGGCAAATTGTCGAATGTCAAAAAGACAGGAAAAACTTTAAAAAATGGCAACATATTGTTTAAATTGTCAAAAATTATTAAAGATCTGCTTGGAGTGTTTCATCAAATATTATGAAAAATTGATAATCTGTTTTTCTATTTTATGTTTAACGGTTACACAAAGGTTTCATTTTTGTCACTATTAGTTTAGTAAATCTTTCATTGTTTGTACTCTTAGTTTCTCTTTATACTTTTCTTCATATTTTCTAAATAATTATGTCAATAATCATAAATATATATAGTAATAATGTTTAAATTATTACAAATATAAATTAATGAAATTAGAGTATAATTTGTATATTTTTAATATTTTTATGCTGTATATTATATATCTATATATCAGTATTAGTACCATTAAATATGTTTTCAAAATGCACCT
>CAKKLC010006833.1:0-17951 GCA_918559645.1 Ceratonova shasta | reverse complement strand
ATAATCATTTATATAATCAGTTAATAGTGAGATACAGAACGAGTAAAAATATAAACTTATGTTCTTTATTTACAGAACACTAAGAATTTTATATTAAAATTATATCCGATAATCATTTATATAATCAGTAATTAGTGAGATACAGCCCGAGTAAAAATATAAACTTATGTTCTTTATTTACAGATCTCTAAGAATTTTATATAAAAATTATATCCGATAATCATTTATATAATCAGTTAATAGTGAGATACAGCCCGAGTAAAAATATAAACTTATGTTCTTTATTTACAGATCACTAAGAATTTTATATTAAAATTATATCCGATAATCATTTATATAATCAGTTAATAGTGAGATACAGCCCGAGTAAAAATATAAGCTTATGTTCTTTATTTACAGATCACAAAGAATTTTATATTAAAATTATATCCGATAATCATTTATATACTCAGTTAATAGTGAGATACAGCCCGAGTAAAAATATAAGCTTATGTTCTTTATTTACAGATCACAAAGAATTTTATATTAAAATTATATACGATAATCATTTATATAATCAGTTAATAGTGAGATACAGCCCGAGTAAAAATATAAACTTATGTTATTTATTTACATATCACTAAGAATTTTATATTAAAATTATATCCGATAATCATTTATATAATCAGTTAATAGTGAGATACAGCCCGAGTAAAAATATAAACTTATGTTCTTTATTTAAACAGATCACTAAGAATTTATTATCTTTAGAAGGAATCAGAACTTGATAGATCTAGATGTTGTTATAAAAAGGCCATTTTCATATATAAAGTCTATCAGAAGTAGGAGGCTTGTTGAGTCGTGTAGATTTATATTCAAGAAAATATTTTAAAAATATAGAAGGGCAAAAAATTTTAGGATAGTGCAAATAACAAGCATAAGGATCTGAAGCACGTGAGTAACTTGATAGACCTATTTTGTGATATTATATGTGATTTTATCAGTAGAATTTATAAAAGAATACACGTATATGGATTCAAAATCTTGAACAGAAAAATGTTTTTATAGAACAATTATATAATTGAAGATTTAGTATAAACATTATTGTTTCAGTTGCAAATAGGAAAAATATTGCAATAACAAGAATACTAGTATGAGATCACTTGCAGAAAAATAAGAATGACTAAGTGATTTCTTGCCTTTCCATTGATTCTTGCTACAATGAAACATATGTCCTACAAGATTTCTGCTTCTAATTTTTAACTTTGTTCATCCTTTAGACTATTTTGATTATAGAGAAAATAAAAAATGTACGATAAAGATCAAAATAGTATTTAAGAAAGATAAAACGTATTTCAATATAACCAAAATCTTAGATACTTGTAAAATTTTTATCGCAATAAAATATACTATAACCAGAAATATATCTAAAATTCACTCATACTGAGATAATTCAATAATCTATAATATAAAATTAAGTGACTTTTATTTCTTTAACAAACAAGATACCCCAATTAAACCCAAAAATATAGTTTTTTTCTTGATTTTTAAATCAATTTGTGATTTATATTTACAAAATATAGTATATTATTCATCATTTATTGGTATTAAATACAGAAATCATAGAAAATATTCATTAAAGATATGTTTATTCATAAATTTTATTACCATCATCTAAGAGAAAATAAACATAATAAATGGATTACTGAATTAAAAAAGTAGGCTTTATCTATATAAATTTCATGTCAAATTTTTAAAGATAGTTCTTTTATAATACTGTAGTTAGTAATTTGTATTTTTTGAGTAGGCTCTATAACCAATGCAGATCAAAAGGAACCTATGTTCAATTGCATATCACGTTTTTTACTTCAAAAATGAAATACCTATTAAATTAAAAAGATCATACATCAGAATTTGATCCAAAACTTTAGTAATTTATCAATCTAAAATTTAAAAAATTTTTAAAACGGAAAATAGGTTACAATATGCAAAATTTGAACTATATCTTGAGGAGCCTTTGTGAGAATTTTTCAGTCTAATGGATTGGATTCTACAAAATTTAACTACTATATTTTTTTGATTCTTTGTGTAAAAATCCAAAATTATTTTTTAATTTTTAATAAATATAAAAAAATTATATTTGAAAAATTAAAATTAATTTTTAAATATTTTATAAATACATTTTATTAGAAAACTTAAAATATTTATTTATTGGAATAAAAATTTCTAACTTATAATAATAATATAACACAATATAATGTCGAAAAATAAATGTGTATATTTTCACTTATAAAATTTTTTTTAAAGAGTATACAGTCAACCTGTCAATAACGAACTCTGACAATAACGAACATTTGCAATAACAGACGATCAATTTTATTTAATTGTTAATTTAACGTATTTTGAAATAAAAAATTGCTTATTAATAACAAAAATTCCTTATTTCTAATAAAGAAAAGAATTTTTATTTAATTTGGTTTTAAAAATACTCATAAATGCAGAAAGGAAATGTTAACAAAAGACAGCAACTTACTGCAAATGAGAAGATGAAAATCTTAGACTACAAAAACAATCCGCTAAAGCTACACAAAGAAATCTTGCCCAGTAGTTCTATCTACCTTTAGAACCATAAACGGGAATCTTCAGAACAAAGATAAAATACAGCCTGCAACATCAATTATACATACTAAAACTTTAAATAACACATTTAAAACCAAGCTTTTGAATGAAATACTATTCTAATGGTTTGTTTAAGAACTATAAAGATTTATAAAAATCCAATAATCAACTTGAAAGATATGGCAATCCAATTAGCTGAAATATATAAAATTCCAGATTTTACTGCTTCCAACGATTGGCTTGCATTTTTCAAAAAAAGACACCATATAGCAAGTAAATTAATTGTAGGGGAATCAGGATTAGTTGATATTGATGTAATATCAACGTTTAAAGGAAGATACATGAGAAAGTTGACAGAGTATAGGAAGGAGGATACTTTTAATTGTAATGAGACAGGGTTCTTTTTCAAATTTTACCTAAAGAGAATTCTTTGTCAATCAGAAGACAAAAAATAAACTTAAGGTTTAGCAAAGAAAGAGTTATTTATCTATTTTGTATTAGCTTAACAGGAGAAAAAATAAAGCCATTATTAATTGTTAAAGGCAAAACCCCCCAAAAATTTAAAGAAGATCGATATAATCGGTTGAACATACATTATAAACATAATGATAAGTCTTGTATGAATGTGTACATTTTTTTTAAAATGGTTTGATGGTTCAAATCAGTTGATGGTTAAATAAAATCGAAAAATACTTTTAACTCTAGATAACGCTCCAGTACAACCATCAGAGATTGAGTATAGCAATATAAAAGGTATTGCCTTTCACTCCTAATGTTACTTCTAAATTACAACCATTAGATCAAGGGATTATAAAATCCTTTTAAAATTTTTACAAAAAAAAATTAAATTTTAAGATCAATTTTGAAATTGATAAAGATGTTTGGCTTAATTATAATGATCTCATAAAGAAAGTTATATTATATGATGCCATTATGTTAATATTTGAGTCTTGGAATGAAATATCGAAGGACACTATAGTAAATTGTTTTAAAAAGGCAATTGAAAACGCCTTTTTTGATGTGGATAGTTTATTAGAGTTAAAAGAACCGAATTTGAAAGAAAATAATGTACCGTGTTATACAGATCTAGAAACAGACGAGATGCTCTTTAATGAAGTAAGGTAATGCATCTTAAAGAAGAAACTTCAGCTAGTAATAAAGATGATGAATATGTGGAAGAGAGTTCAACAATTAGTGGATTAACTGATGAGAAAAGATACCTTACAAATCTTCAGGTTTTTGATTATTTATCAGACATTGTGTTATGTTTATTGGAGAATTGTCGTGAAAACTTACAAGTATTATATTATCTGAAGCGAGTGTTTAACGAGGATAAGAAAAAAATAACACAATATTCAATTATGTTCGTAAAAGGAAATAATAAATAATATTAAAAGTCGAAATTTTTACTTTAAAACATGTTTGTTTTTTCATATCACCATTTAGTTATGAGTATATAAAATTGTAATTCGCACAAAAAAAAAATTTATATTTAACAAAATATTAAGTTTCAAAAATTTTCACTATTTTCAATAACAAACACGTCTAATTTTTGGCACCGTGAGTGTTCGTTATTGTCAGGGATGACTGTAATTCAAACTTTAATTAGGATTACTTACAAAAAAATTTACAAAAAAAATGACAATAAAAAATTATTTTATAATGAATATTTAACTTTATTTATAGTTAACGTTATTGAAATCAGTAATTTTGTTAAATCATTTTTAAATAATTAATTAATTATGGTTTATTTTTAAAATGATAGTATGAATTATATCAAATAAAATCAAATTAACAGAAATTTTATATTTCTAATACATAATCAATATAGCAGTTGTTAATCTTATATTGCATTCTATAAGTTATTTTTGATCAATTTTTGTGCATTTTTAAAATAGAAAAGTAGACAAATAATTTTTATTACATCAGATCATAATAAATTTATAAAATAGATAATTTTTAAGAAGATAATAGTTTATACATTTAATTTATAAACACGATATTAATGTTTATTAAATTTAACTTTATTTTAACATCTTTAGTAGCTATGTAAAGTTTTAATAGGAGATAAAATAGAATATCCATTTAATAAGACTTTAAAAATATAATTAATATGAAAGGTAAAGGAAGTTTTTTAACATAATCATACAAACAAGCTCCTAAAAAAGAAGGAATTTGAATTAAGAATTTTGCGAAACCATAATACATAAAATTAAAATATTTATATGATTTTAATGTTTATAAGTGAATTTACTAGGAAACAAAAATTTTTATTATTCTAAGAGATGCGATTCGTCTCAATAAAAAATTTAAATGAATTATCTATAATTGAAATATTAATATAATCATTATTAACAATAGATAGTGAATTAGAGGTTAAGGATTTCTGATATGTCTTTGCAATCTTAAAAATTTATTAAATTTTGATATTTATACGAAATTGTAAAATGGATAGATCAAATCTTGTATTATAATCTATTAATTATATTACATGAACACTTATTATTAAGAATATATATCAAGGTTATATGCCAGTTAATTTTCTAAAAAAATATAAGTTTTTAAATGACGATTAAGTTTTTGAGAACATATTCCATTGAAAAATTAAAATAAGAATTGACATTTTTTAGCAAAAATTTGAAGAATTTGTTTTCTTAAAATTATTAATTTTACTAAAAAATGTTCTCTAGATTCGCTTTATTTGAATAATTTGATATGAAAATGCATCATTATTATTTATAAATATTATATCATTTAATATTAATGAAATTTATTATTTCTAACAAGTAGTTATGATATAAAATATTATTATTTATAATTATATTTCAAGAGACTAAGATATAAAAAAACAAGATTTTAATTTAAAGCTTTCAGATACATGTTTAGAAATAAATTTATTATATCATTATGGTACCAAATAATTAGCTTTTAATATAAGATTAGTAAATTTTTAAGTATTATTATGAGAAATGAATATATCAGTTTTTTTTATGTATATTTAAATTAATAAGACATTGTTTGTTAGAAATGTTACTATTTTTTGATAAATATTTGAATGATATTTAAAATTTTAATTTTTTTAAAAGGAATCTAAAAAAAATATGTAATAATTGTATTTTTATACTTTTATTTTAAAACATGAATTAATTTTTGTAATTATCATTCTTGAATAATAAATATTTAAAGTATGAAAATAGTCATATTGGAGTATCTTAATTCTTTATTGTAAATACAATTTTAAATTGTAAAAAATATAGTAAAAACTTATATTTAACTAGAATTTGTGAATGTAGATGAGAATCTTAGAAAAAAAATTGTAATTGACTAATAAAATTATAAATAATATTTTTACTAATTTTTATACATTTTAGGGCTTTCTGTAACTCTTATTGCATATAAACTGCGGCTATTATTAGCTATTTATTGTTATTAACCAAATATAAAAGATTTGATTTATCTTATCTACTATCAAATGTACTAGTTTAAGAGTTATACTACATATCAACAGATACGAATCAATATAAAATATTTCAAAAATTAATAAGTTATCGAAGGTTTAAGTTTAAAAGGAAAATGTTCTTATGCATTATCCAGGACCATTAAATCTCGTCTTGGTTAAACCAAAAAAAAATATCTATACTAAAAAAATCAACAACGATCAATTACAACGATACAACTGATGAACAAAAACAGGTAATATCTTCACGGATGTTGTCGAATGTGTCATTGTCTTCAGGCTGTCTATATCAAATAAATTTCTCCATATAGGACTCAAAAAACTCTTGCTTCGTGCCATACTGTTTTTTGTTTCGCTATTTAAGCATGCTCCACATGTGCTAAGCATTATGGTTGTACGATATTGTATCTGGAAATAAGAAGTTATATCAGTGATTGACTTGTTGATGTGTAAAGCCTTGATTTTTTAGACCATTATAAGCACCACATTAAACGGTAATGATGATCGAATCCTTATAAACATAATTACCAATAACTGGCAATTAGGTGGCAGCATTTTAGTTAGGTACAGACACTAGAAAGACCTGTTGGGTTCGCGGCAAATTTCCCTAAGCATAAAATTTTAGGATAGAAAATGACCCGCATGACTTTAGGTTCATTTAAACAAGCTTTTGGTTACCTGAAGTATGAGTCTGTGAACTAAAATCATTTTCTGTTCGTTTTGTAGTCGCCAAGAGTATATTCCACTATGGAGCTTTTTGTAAGGGATAATTGTATGAATACTCATATCAAGTTGCTTAGAACAGAACATGACAGAGAACCAATCTTTAGCCCAAGCGTAGATGAACTAGATTATTGGTTTGAATGGCAACGTAGTCCCTCAAACCAGTTGCCGACTCGAACTCCTCCTTTTGTACCCATTTAATTTTCTTGCGACTCCACTCATACTTTAACGGATGTATAGCTTTATTTCACAGTTATTGGTGCTACAGTTGATGTCTTAGAATAATTCCATACTCTTGAAGTAACTGGATGATTTATTTTTTGTTGCAGGGCAATTCTTGATTTGTCAGATTCGTTGTGTTTAAAGGAACAATAAAAAATTACAAAAGTAACGATACATGTTAAAATAAAATTTATAATAATGGTTCCGGATAATGCATAAGAACCGAAAAATCTATATATATTTTATGTTAGATTTATAAATAATATTTAATAACTTATATAGTAAACGTCTATAATTTTTAAAATTCTAAATCTAAAAATAATGTTGAATTAGTGACAGAAAAAGCTCTATAAATACCATGGTTGTAAGGAAAGTAATATCATACAAATATTTTTATGCGCATACGGATATTTCAGCGACAAAATTTAAAAAAAACTTTAATAAAAAAATAAAGTAATACTTAGATAAAAATTATAATATAAATTTTAATTAAATTTCCAATTAAAAAGCAGGTTCATGCTTTTAAAACTCACGGCAATTTCTAAATATCTTTCATTTTTACAAGTGATAAATAATTTTTCCTCCTTATAAAAATTTGTTCTTAATTCCGGATAGTTACCATTCATATACTGGGCAAACTTAAGCCTTAAAATCTCTACTTCCTCTTGCAAACAAACAATAAACCTTACGATATTGGGATTTGGCAGCTGCATGTATGATTTACACTTCTGGTTATTTTTAAATCGACGTTTAATGATAGGCTTCCTTCGCATTTTGCTTCTTTGCATCTCCACCTTGTTATATTCTCTTTCATTTTGTCTTTTATATCAATATAGTTATCTAAAACCAACAGCTCTTTTCCTCTTTGAGATGGAATTAAATTCATAAAAGGGTAAATCAAAAATAATAATAAAATCTGTCGCTAAAATATCCGATGATTCCTAGCGCTGAAATATCCCGCTGCCATTTTTATGATTTTTAAATTACTATATAATGTGGTAATTTTATTATTTCACGAATCCGTTCCATTATCGAAACGGTTTTTCATTTGTATAAAGCAATTAAATTATATATATTGCAGGAGAATATGGTGCTTTTTGAGATTTTAGTTAGAAATAATGATAACGATTAAAATTTCGTATCACAATCGATAAAATTTAGATAAAATTTAAATTTATTATTTAAAACTAGAATATGACCTATATGTGATATAAAGCTCAAATATTTGAAATTTACTTAGAATAGTTATAGGATTTCCTTTATAATTGTTTAAAAAGGTTGTGATATCTTTTTAGAATATTATTAAATTTTTTTAACAATTCAATAAACTATCCAGTAATGCTACAGTGTATTCTTGGATTTATCTTATCAAATTTTCTTATTTTTCGTTGAAACTCATAATCTGATGTAAAATAGATTTCCGTTTGTATAACATTTAAATAAATATTTGTTAATTAAAACTAATTGGTTTAATTATCAAATACAATTCCTATTTTTATTTTTGTCATTGAAATTAATTTGCTGCTTCAAATTTCATGTAATCATACAACTTATAAAATTCTTCTCAAGTTAATATTTTAATTTTTAATCTTCTATTTTAAATTAAAAAAAATGTGTAATTATGAATTCTTAACTTTTTATACAATTTTATACATCAATGAATACTTTTATCGGATAACTTAAAAAATTATAAAAATAAAAATAAAAATTTATTTTTTAGGATAGGAATATAAATTAGATATTTCAATTATTATATAATAATAAAACCATTGAGAATTATTTATATAGTTTAAGAAAGTAAATGATTTATATTATTAATAATTTTTATATACAGTAAAACCTGTCTAACTCGAAAAATTTTGTTTCACAAAAATCCTAAAAGTTAGGCAGGTTTTCCGTTTTAAAGAGGTAAATAAAAAATTATTAACTTAATTTTTTATTGAAAAAATCATCCATCGGCCTCTAAATTCTTTTTAGAGCTAAGTATTTTTTATTATTGATCTTCAACTTCTGTCTCAATTTTCAGTATCTTAACCATTTAAGATGCTTGCAGTTGTATTGAGAAGCTCTTGAGCTTTCAGATTATTTTCAATGCTTCTCGGTGACGTCTTTTTTCTCCCAAAGAATCATAATTTGTCTAATCATTATTAAATTAAATTACATCATTTTTAACTTCTACTTGTTCGCAATTAACATATTCATCAAAAATAGAGTTGGAAATGCAAAAAGTCTCGTCTTCAATAAATATTTGAAAATTTAGATTTCGGTCATAATTAACAATATAATCTTGATTAATTTCCCATATCATGCATATTTAATCTAACATCTTCTAATCCTACAAAAATATTAATTGTATCAACCGAATGCACTTCTTCCTAAGAACAAAAACTGGCTTCATAAAAACAAGCTTATATAAATGAGTTGCTAACAAGATCACATGATTTTAAAAACACCGAATGACTTTTAATACAGTAACCGTCTTGATAAACTTTTAAAAATTACCAATATCATATTTCTTTAACATTAAACACCAAAATAGCATCATGCATTAATAAGATGTGACCGCCCTATGATCCATTGATCTAATGGTTGAATAGAAGATGTCATATTGGGTTGAAAAAAGATATCTTAACATTGCTTAGTTCAATAAGGAAGTAGCTAGTTGAATTATAAGAAATACTAATATTTTCCTTTTTTCTTTTTTCATCTGAGCAATAAGGCTTTTAAGCTAGGATTCAAAATGGATTGTGTCATCCATGCATTCTTATTATTTTTCCAATTTACTGGCTATTTGGAAACTATAATGTTTTCTTTCTTAAATATTCGTGGATAAATAGGCTTTCATATTATTACGTGGTTTCAGCTTTTCTCTAACCAAACTACAGCAAAATTAAACGCTCAGTCACTCTTCAGAAAGCTTCGTCTTCTACATCAATTATCTTTATCACAAATTATTTTAAAGGCAAAATTCTGTTAAAAAATGCACTTTTCTGGGCATTAAATATATCTTTGGGATGGTAGCTTTCAATTATAACCTTTAACTTTAAGATCCATTCTTGTACATCTTCTATATTAACGTTCGCACTTTTCCTGGATAGAATTTTGCAACTAATCGCATTTCTACGCTTAAAATACTCTAGCCATCCATTAATTGCAATGAAATCGTTTATTTCAAGTTTTTTTGCAATTATTAATGCATTTTCTTGTAAAAGAGGTGTGATAATAGGAAGGTTTAAAGTTCTACATTAGCTAAAAAACATGAAATATAACTTTTTTAATTTGACATGCTTAGTTGTAACGCTTCTCTTTAAACAAAGCCGCTTGTCTGACACTTGATAGGCTTTGAAAATAGCTACTTTCTTAGATCTAATGCTATAGATGTTTGATTTGGAGATCCTATACTTAATTTGTATATTATTTTAAGAAATAGACTTCAATTTCTTTTATATCTTCTATTTATCTGCCAATAATAATTCTTTGCTTATTTCTTATGATTTTTGATTAATGTCTCTCTGGCTATTAGTAAGAAAAAAACGAAAATTTTTTTAGTTTGACAGTTTTCTTAGTTTGAATGTATTTCCTAATATATTTATCAATAAAACCAAAAACAATTATTTATTTTACCGAGTTAGGCAGGTTTTCCGAGTTACACAATTACCTAGTTGGACATAATTTACTGTATATATATATTATTATTAAATAAAGCAAATTAAATATATATATAGAAAATTTTTTGAAAGTTTTTAAATAATTATACACTTAAATTAATTTTTTTTCTTTGAATTTATTTAATAGAGTAACCTAAATTAATTTAGATATTTTTTCTAAATAATCCTCTTTTGAAAATTGATCTTAATAAATTGTGACATTATCACTAAAATATTATAATTTATACCATTAAGATCTACACAATGTTTTTATTGTTATTTGTTAAATGCATATAATTTTATTATATAAAGGAACTATATAGGGTCCATTTATCATTTACAACAATATAATCTTAAAAGTATCGGATCAGGGAAACTTCGTACCCTGATTGGGTACAAAGTATGCATGATTTAAAAAATTATTTTTTTTTAAAAAATACATCCCTCAAACACAAGATAAATTTTGTTTAGAATTCATCCAAAAACTATAACAGAATGAATTCTTAGTTTATTTAATTGAACATAAATTTATAGGCGAGACCATAGACTTTATAAATTGCTCTACTAGAATTAGCCTTCTTAAGCCTTATAAACCCAATTTAGGTGTTAGTTGGAGATCTCTTAACAGTGGTTTACCCACTATCAGACTTCCCAATCACTATTTACTTCTTCTATCTTTCAGGAATTAATCCATATCTGTGAAAAAGACCCTAAAAATCATCTAATTTTTGTTAAAGAAAACGAAACACAACAATTTAAGACTTTGTAGGGGTTTCTAGGAGGACAATTGGCCTCATAAAACAAAAAATAGTTGTAAAAGAAAAGTAATTATTTCACTAGAAATCGGATAAGACTTGAAGTTTCTGTTCAGCCTGTGCATATAAATGAAACTAAACTGAATCATAACTTAAGTCTCACAGAGAAAAAGCTCGTTCTTTAAAAATTTTGTTTTTATTTTAATTTTAAAAAAAAGGCTTAAGCCATATAGGAGCCAATAATAAAATGGATTTAGAATTAAAATTTTTATAAATAAGAAAAAGGAATATAATATTAAATGGGTATTAATATTAATTTGCAAGAAAGCTTAAAATAGGAAATTTTTGGAGATGTATAAAAAAAGATTGCAAAGGTTGTATTTATCTTAATGATGATAATAAAAGTTAATAATTTCTAAAGATCATAACCATATATCAATGTCTTATGATAAAATAGAAACTACAAAGGCATCGTATGCTTTGAAACAAAGTTCTATTAAAAATTATCTTTAAAACAACACAATTATTTCTGAGGCATTTAAGAATCTTAATTACGTTCAAAGATCATATCTTCCATTTGATTCATCAATAAGAAGAAAAATAAGAATTGTTTACCTTTTAAGTCAAATGAAAGTGGTATTCCAGTTATATACTTTCAAACAATAAGAAAATCAAAATTTATTCAATTTGATTTGGGAATTAATGATTAAGAAAGAATTATAATTATGTTTGATTCATCAAAAAAATATTTTTTTAGTAATTTAGAAAATATTATTTGCGATGGAACTTTTAATTCAGCTCCTCTTGGATTTAATCAGGTTTTTACATTTACTTTTAAAGTTTATTCTATAAATGTTCCAACGATTTTCGTTTAATAAAATCAAAAGAGCAAAATTTATAAATTGATATGATTTCTAAAATTAAAGAATTTATCCCAAATTTCAATATAAAAAATTTAATAATTGATTTGGAAAAATGTATATATAATTCATTCACAAAAAAATTACTAATATTAAAATTTACTGCTGCTATTTTCATTTGGGACAGAATTTTTACAAAAATTTGCAAAAATTAAGCTTAAAAATGATTATATTGAAAATCCTGGGTTTAATATAAATAAAAGGTTGATTATTTCACTTACTTTCTTAAAACCTTAAGATGTTGCAGAAGGATATAAAATTATTAAAAATAGAATTTTGGAAAATGTTGACAATAGAAATACTAAAGAGTTTTTAAGTTTTATATTAGAAAATTATTTGACAAACGAAAAAATTGAAAGATGGAATTCTTATGAGAGAATAAATCAAAATATTCCTTTAACAACTAATAATAGTGAAGAATTTCATAATGCGTTGAATAATTGTTTTAATTGTTTTCATCCGTCTGTTTCAAATTTTGTATGTGAGCTTATAAAGATTCATTTGATTATTAATGATAAACTTACAAAAGAATCAGAGAAACTGCATTTAGATAAAAAAATTTCATTGATTAAAAAAACTAAAAGAAATTAAAATAAAATATGAACAAATACCTTAAAATAATTATTTATTTCCTTGTGCAAAAAATTATAAATTTAGATTAGAAGAAAAATCTTTTTTTTTCTTTTAAAAAAAATTTTTTGCGGAAGGGCTTTTAACAGACCACATTGGGCTCTTATCATTGTATACACGAGTAAAACGCCCGCATGAGATTACGCTGGAGTCATACCAGATAGTAGTTCTGCTACTATAATGGCTATCCGGATTTTCAAATAAATAATTTCTTCAAGAGCAGGAAATAATTTAATCTTAATTTTCATTTCATCTTTTTTGCTAAAAGTTTCATAATGAGATCTATTGAAGAAATTTTCATTTACTTTCTTCCCTTTTTAAAGTTCAGAAACCAGATCAAATATTGATGTATGGTCTGATGAAAAGAAGTTATTAATATGCCTATGAAATCCTTCTAGACTATTAGTTGTTCTGGGTATACCTGTTAATGTCATTTCGAAGCAATTCCAATATTTTATAGAACTTTTTTTTTCTAGATTATTGTGAATATAATTTGATTAAAACCAGTCATATTATAATAGAAAAATTACAATTAGAATTTTTTACATATATTTCTAATTTCTGTGATACAAAGATAACTTTTTCTTCAGGGACAAAAAATAGCGAAAGGATCATTTTAATATTAAATTTGAATTTTCTTTATAATTTTTAGTAAAACCAGAACTTTGAAATTGACACCAAATTATTTGACCTACATGAAATCAGCAGCAATTGATAGAAATATTTCTGTATGCTTGTTTAAATGCAAAAAAAGATGCTTTTTCAAAATCTAATATTAAATTTTTATTTTCTAAATTTACGTCTTTAAAATCTTTTAAACAATTTAAAATCTTAAAATAAAATCAAATATTCTTTTTTTTTTCCATTAAACAAAATATTAATGCTTTGAAAGTTTCTGGAATTTTACATTGAAATGTAAAAAGCTGTCAAAATTGTTTTGGAACTAATCTGAAGGTTCAATAGCATAATATAATTGAATTGAATTTTAAATGTTCAAAATTCTCATGTGTATTAAAGATCAAAACCCTTTCAATAGTATCCATTCCATAATCAAACTGTAAAAACTGATTTTCGCTTTTTGTTTTTAAAAGTTAATGTGGAATATCATATGAATTAGATAAAGTAAAATTTTATTTTTTGCTAAATTAAGTAACTTGATCAACAAGATATTTATAAATTAATCATTAGTTTGAAGAGTTTTCATTATCAACAGAATTAAGCACAATATTTCTTGGCGATTGCTGTAATTCTAGAGATCTTTTTTAATTTTTTCATGCAAAATTAATTGTTCAAATTTTTTATCATTTTTAATATAATTGTGATCAGAACTATTGGTTTAATTATTTTCAGTATCCGTGTAAAGAAAAGCTTTACAGGTTTTTTGGTTGCACCTCCAAGATTTTGTATTACCATTGGTGCGACTGATATAATAGAAAAAGCCATCATATGCTATTTTATCCTTGCCTCTATTGCTTTTTATAATATATTGAGAAAAATTTATCATTTTAATGTAAAAAAAATATTTTGTGCGGAATTTGCGGTTAACGAATTTATAAATTATATTATAATTTAAGTCTTCAACCAATATAATGATTATAAAAAATTCATTTATTAAAATTCTTTACATTACGTTTCTCTATATTAATTGTAATATATTGTTTGCTATATCGTTATTAGTTTGAATTTTTGTTTACAGTTTTAAAAGTATTTAATTTATTTTATTTAAAATTTAAATTGATGAGACCTGGACAAAAATATTATTATTATAATTTATTTATACCATAATACAAGTTAATGGCTTTTTATGATATTAGTGTTTTTATATAGTTGAAAAAATACAACGTTTAATATAGGATCTTGTAATTAATAAATTTAAAATTGATTTCACTACTAAAAACTTCATAATAGTGATCCATAATTTATCATTTTAACAAAAAAATTATTTTCCTTAAAATCAGTAAGGCTTTTGATTTGATAAATATTAAAAAATTTTAAGAATTTCTTAATATTATTACACCATTTTAATTGTTTTGGATAAAATTTTCGCTATAATCTTAAATCATTTGTTCATTCATTAGTTGTATGATTGAAAATCATACAAACTACTAACTTTATAAAAATTTATTAATATTTTCATAAAAAATAAATGCTTAATTAAATTTTTCATATTATGTTCAATTTTTATATATAGCATATTATTATTTAATTTTTCCAAATACATATTAATATTTTCATAAAAAATAAATGGTTAATTAAATTTTACATATTATGTTCAATTAATATATATATATATATAGGATATTATTATTTAATTTTTCCAAATACATATCAATATTTTCATAAAAAATTAATGCTTAATTAAATTTTTCATATTTTGTTTAATTGTTATACATAGGATATTATAATTTAATTTTTCCAAATACATATTAATATTTTCATAAAAAATAAATGCTTAATTAAATTTTTCATATTATGTTCAATTTTTATATATAGCATATTATTATTTAATTTTTCCAAATACATATTAATATTTTCATAAAAAATAAATGGTTAATTAAATTTTACATATTATGTTCAATTAATATATATATATATAGGATATTATTATTTAATTTTTCCAAATACATATCAATATTTTCATAAAAAATTAATGCTTAATTAAATTTTTCATATTTTGTTTAATTGTTATACATAGGATATTATAATTTAATTTTTCCAAATACATATTAATATTTTCATAAAAAATAAATGCTTAATTAAATTTTACATATTATGTTCAATTGTTATATATAGGATATTATTATTTAATTTTTCCAAATACATATTAATATTTTCATAAAAAATAAATGCTTAATAAAATTTTACTAATTATATTCAATTATTAATTATATAATATGATTGTTTAAATTGTTAAACACATATTACTATTTTTTAATTAAAACAAAGCATATAGCTAAGTATTTATTTAAAATTTCTCAAAAACATTAATTTAAATTGATGCAAATAAAAAATTTTTAAATTTTATTTAAATAAGTTTATAATGTGTAATTTAGTAATAAATTGAATTTATTGATAATACCAAAGGTCATTTCTTATTACTCTTATGGAAAACTAGGTATTTTTCATTCTATAATATATATTAATAAAAGTAATAGTTTCAGCTCGTATTAGAATATTTATTTTTTTGTTTTTTAACATTCTTCTTTTTACGAATTGAACATTTTTATTAATTAAATTTATCATAAATTGCTGACTAATCTGTAATAAAATGTATATAAATATTTTCAAAATTCCTAATTATATTTCCACACACTACTTAAATGTTTTTTTTCTTATAAAAAGCCTTTTAATTGGGTATCTACAAAATTAAGAAAATTATTTATATCAAAATATTAGAGAAATAAAAAAAATCAGTTTGAAAGCAAATTTTCCTAATTGATAAAATTATTATATTATACATTTTTGATTTCTAATTGGAGAAAACAATCACAATGTAACTTTAAATGAATTAGGGTTTAAAAATAATTTTATTACACCTAGAAACATAAATACGGATAAGAATAGATGAAAAATCTAAATTTTCTTTTTTTCCAAAATGAGAAATATAAAGCTTTTATTTTTAAATCAGTGGTTCCTAACACATCAAGTGCAGCGACCACTTGATAGATTTCGCCGAGTTGTGGCAACCCCAGAAATAAATTTAAAAATTTACTTCAAGTTTAATGCATTTAATGTAAACAATCTCTTTTTAACATCTAAATATTAAGTATTTGGTTAGATTTTATAGAACCCATGATTTTTTAGGAAGTTTTTTTATATTTGAACTATATTGTAACTTGGTTTTAATATAGGTTTTAATTATTATGTATATAGAATATATACTGATTTATGAACAAAACTTTTTGTTACATTTTTCGGCAATCTGCAAAGGAATAAAATGTTTACAATAATATAATTGTGTAATGTATGAAATACAATTAAGAACACACAAAATCGAAATGATCAAAAATTAAAATCAAGCTTAAGTTTATAATGACTGAAATAAAATATTGTAGGATAATAAAAGTAAAATTATTTTCAGAAAGTCTCAGACGACTCCAAAGAAAAATATTAGGGACCCCCGTCGCGGTCGCGACCGAAACTCTGGGAACCTTAGCTCTAAACGAAGAAATCAAGTTTACATTTCCTAGATTTCATATATTTTAATAAAAGGGTAAACTAAAAATTATATATTTTTAGTAATTAAATATAGAAGAATTACAATATTTAAAATTTGTTCCATTTATAAATTTGAATTTAATAATTCTAATAAAATCTAAAATAAGTTATTAAATTAAAAGGAGCATAATTCAATCGAATTTCGTGATAGATGAAAACATCATCATTTAATTAGAAATATTCATTAAATTATGTATAATAATATTAATATATATATATATATATGTAAATAAATTAATAAAATTACTCTTAATTTTGAATATTATGTAATATAAATCCTTCTTAAATTTAATGTATTTCTATTATCTCTAATTTTGAAAAATAAGTTAAATGATTATTATTTTTTATGTGATAAATTTAAAATTACTTTTCTAGGTTGCTCATATTATCAAAATATTGAATTTAAATATCATTTGGTATACTATATTGCTTCATAAATAATTTTAGTTAGACAAAATAAATAAAACAAGTAATAATTAATGTCAAAAGATTTAATTGTTTTATTAATTTCCATAAATGAATAAAATATATCTTATTGTAAAAAATTATAAGTTAAAATGTTGATTAAATAAGGTAGTTAATAACATCTTAAATAATTTACTTTTAATACTTTTTCTAATTTTTTAGATTTATAACTAAAAATTAATTTTCTAATATAAATCAAACTAATAAGCTTATTTTCATAATATCAAACCATTAATCACCTTTTATTTATAAACTAACTTTATATTAAAGTGACATATTGTTGTATATATAAATAAATCAAAAGCTAGATAGTAAT
>CAKKLC010006826.1:886-15788 GCA_918559645.1 Ceratonova shasta | reverse complement strand
TATAATATGACAGTAAACATTTTTAATTTTATATAGTTTTTGAAATATGGAGTGTATGTTCCTAGTCATTTTTTTAAAACAATACTATTAGAATGCAATGATAATGTTTTAGGAACAATTGTAAAATTTAAATAATTAATAGACCTTTTTAGCTGAGAATTTAATGACTGGTCCAAAAGAAAGTGATATAAATAAATATATTGTCAAACTGGAAAATATTGAACCTTTCTCAGGCTTATATTTTTACCCTTTATTGGATAGAAAAATATTAAAACAATTTTCCCAGCAGGAAATGATTGATAAAGTATGTCAAAACCACTAAACACTCAATTTTGTTTTTATTATGTTTTTAAATGAGTTTCTTAAGTAATAAAGTATGATACTATTTAGAAATACGATACATAAATAATTTCGCTTAAAATTTGTTGTAATTAATTTTTTTAAGTGAATAATTAATGATTTAAAAAATTTATATTTTTTTGAATACGAATTTATATTTTTGAAAAATCAATTAATAACTTAAAAAAAGTTAATATATTTATAGTGCAAATTAATACTTTGAAATGATAAATTAATATTTTTATATTAAAAATAATATTTCTATATAATAAATTAATATTTTTAATACAAATTAATATTATTATAATATAATTAATGTTTTGAAATGATCAATTAATATTTTTATATTACAAATGATATTTTTAAATAATGAATTAATATTTTTATAGCATAAATTAATATTATTATAATGTAATCAATGCTTTGAAATGATTAATTAATATTTTTGATATTATAAATTAATATTATTATAATATAATTAATTCTTATGAAATGATCAATTAATATTTTTATATTACAAATTAATATGTTTATACAATAAAAGAACATTTTAAATACAAATTAATATTATAATAATGTAATCAATGCTTTAAATGATCAAATAATATTTTATATAATAAATTAATATTTTAAATACAAATTAATATATTTATATTAAAAATGATATTTATATGCAATAAAAGAATATTTTTAATACAAATTAATATTATTATAATGTAATCAATGCTTTGAAATGATCAATTAATATTTTTATATTATAAATTAATACTTTGAAATGATCAATAATTATTTCCATATTATAAATAAATATTTTTATATATTAAATAAATATTTTTATATGATTAATTAATATTTAAAAAAAATTAATATCTAATAAGATAAATTTATATTTTGATCTTATAAATTAATATTTGAAATGATAAATTAATATTTCGAATAAATAAATTAATATTTTCAAATAATAAATTAATATTATGAATAAATAAATTAATATTTTGAAATAAAAAATTAATATTTTAAAAACAAATTAATATTTAATAACAAAATTATATTTTTATAGTATAAATTAATATATCGAAATGATAAATTAATATATCGAAATGATAAATTAATATTTTTAAATAATAAATTAATTTCAAAAAAGAAATTTATATTTTTTTAGAATAATGAAATATTTTGAAATGATTAATTAAAATAATTATAATTTAAATAAATATTTTGAAATGATAAATTAATATTTTAAATACAAATAATATTTTTATCATGTAAATTAATATTTGAAATGATCGATTAATAATAAAAAAAATTAATTAATTAATAAATAAATAAATTACCCTAAAGTTCCGTAGAAAACGCGCACCCTCTTTAATCTTCCGAGAGTTTTTTTGATTATATAACGCGCAGTATTGTTTTTTTTACATACCCTTTTATGGACGTAACAGACAAGAAAAAACGAAGAAATTTATACTCTGCATCAAGGAAGCTTAATGTAATTGAATGTGCAAAGATAAGAAGCAATCGGGAGGAGCAAGAAGATTTGGTGTCTCTGAAAGCAGTGTGCGAGAGTGGAGAAAACACGAGATGGTGCTAAAATCCATGAGGTATCCCAAAAGAGCTAGAAGAGACGGAAAAGCGCATTGGCCGAAGCTTGAAGATGAGTTAAAAATATGGATAAAGGATTTGAGGAGCCAGGGTAGACGAGTTTCTAAAACTTCAATAAAACTCAAGGCACGTTCTATGGCAATAAAATTAGAAATTTCCAATTTTAAAGCGAGTAATAGATGGTGTAATCGCTTTATGCATATAAATAAATTTTTTATCCGCGCGGTAACATCAGTGGGTTAAAATCTTCCCAAAAATTGGCAAGAAAAGATGGCAGTATTTAAAGAATTTATTTTATAAGCTAGTGTTGGTTTACAGCAATTACAAATAGGTAATATGGACGAGGTATCCATGAGCTTTGATTTGCTTAGAAATTTTACAGTTGAAAGCAAGGGAACAGAAGATGTGAAAATTTTTACTTGTGGTGCTGAAAAATGTAACTTTACTGTTGTATTGGCGATAACAGGCGATGGGAAAAAACTGCCTTCAATGGTGATTTTTCTAATGGAAGACTATTGCATAGGAAAAATTTCCGGCTGGCATAGTTATCAGGGCCAATGAAGCGGGTTGGATGGACCAAGTAATGCTACGTGAATGGTTGACTATTGTTTTATGAAAAAGGCCGGAATCATTTTTAAAGCCGAGATTGCTTTTGGTTTATGACTCAGCGACATCGCATATTACAGAAGCTTCTAAAAAAACTGCTGACCGATATTTCATCATATCTGTCATTCTTGCTGGACTTACATCTAAACTTCAGCCTCTGGATTTATCAGTAAAAAAAGAGTTTTAAATCCAAGGTACGCAACGAATAAGAATCATAGATGATTGAAGTTACCATACATTTTCGAAGGTGGTAAGATGAAACGCGCATAATATTCTCTTTTTTGTGAATGGATCGTGAAAGCATGGTACTCGGTCACATCCGAATGTATTTTGAACGAATTCAAAGCTGTGGGTATTATTACTGACAACCAAAGTGAAGATACAACTATTGATTTGGAATCTAATAGGCAAAAAGAAATATCGAATCTACCAAAAGAATGTTTTTATCAGTAAATTCGTTGGTTTCTGAGTCTGAAAGTAAAGATTGTTAAATAATATCCGCTTATAACGTGCATCATAAATTTTTAATAAAATTGTAGATTTTTTTTCGTATAACGCGTGCTTTATGCACGGAACTTTAGGGTAATAAATATTTTAAAATAATCAATTAATTTTTTGATAATGTATATTATTACTTGAATTGAACAATTAATATTTTAAATAGAAATTAATATTTTTATAATGTAATTTTATACTTTGAAATGATAAATTAATATTTTTATATTAAAAATAATATTTCTATATAATAAATTAATATTTTTTAGTGTATATTAATACTTTGAAATGATAAATTAATATTTTTTTAATGTATATTAATACTTTGAAATGATCAATAAATTTTTAATATTAAAAATAATATTTCTATATAATAAATTAATATTTTTATAATGTATAATTATACTTTGAAATGATAAATGAATATATTTCTGTATAATAAATGAATATTTCTATATAATTAATTAATATAATTATAATTTATATTAATACTTTGAAATTATGAATGAATATTTTTAATACAAATGAATATTTTTATAATGCAAATTAATACAGTCGAATTCGTTAAAAAAAAGTGGGTTAAAACAAACTTTGTCACTAAAACCAAATTTTTAAGTACCAATTTGTTCTTTTCTGAAGTTTATAAAGTAAAAAATTCCTTTTAAGCATTAATTGATGAACAGAAAAATGTTGTTTATTGCCCTTAATAATGAGTAACACGAGGAAGAAAATATTAACTCTAAAGGACAAATATAAGATACTTTGTGAGCTTGATACTTGAAAAACACAAGTATCACTAGCAAGAACTTATAAAGTATCTCTATCAGTAATACATAGCATCAAAAACAAAAGAGAAAAATTTGTCACTATGGTAGGCTCGAAATCCTCGGCAACTAAAAAAGTAAAGAATTCGCCTTTTTTTGTGATTTATGAGAAATTGCTATAATGGTTCAAGGTTCAAAGAGAAAAAAAATTCCAATTAACGGGCACGTGTTATGACAGAAAGCAGATGATATGGCTATGTATGAGAGGATAGAGAATTTTAAATGTAATCCGAGCTGGATCGTAAGATTCAGACATAGAAACTCAATAGTCTTTGCTAATATATCTATAGAGTCTAAAGCTGTCAACCCAGTAATTGTTTCAGAGTGGACAAATAAAGAATGGATAGAAATCAGAAAATCCTACGATAGAAAAAACATATTTAATGCTAATTAAAAAGGGCTGTTTTATCAAATCTTATCTTCAAAAACTTGTAAATTTATAGGCAAGATTACCTACGGTACTAAAATGTCAAAAAGATAGACTTACTGATTTACTTTGTACAAGTATGACAGGTGAAAAGATTTTGTCACTTATAATTGGAAAATATTTGAAACCGAGATGTTTTAAAAATATTATGCAAATAATAATGCATGGATGGCCTTGGATACCTTTTAAACCTTGTTATTTGAATAGGATGCCAAACTTACAAAAACTGGTCGAAATATCTGTCTTTTGTTGGATAGCTACCCCTAAAACCCTAATATGAATGAAATTTTAACAAACAATGAAATGTTTTTTCTTCATCCAAGCACAACTAGTGTATTACAACCTATAGATGCTGGTCTTATAATTAATTTTAAAGAAAATTATAAAAATAACTGCTAACAGATTTTTTAAAAATCACAGAGATAATTAAAATATGTAAAGTATGGATCTTTGATGCGATCAAAATGATACAAAACAACTTGAACGATGTGACTGAACAAACAATAAGAAAATATTTTGATCATTCAATGCTCATTTTGTATAAATGACCACCTAACCTCGAATACCAAAGCATTTTTTAAAAATAATATCAATGACAAGTCTAAAAGATTTATCAGATATTTTCACCTCAAAAAATGATTCAAAATACGTTTTTGAATGAGGTCAATAACATTCAAACAATGAATACTCTAGTTGATCCGGAAAAATCAGGATTTATTTTTATGAAATATTGTTTAATACCAGATCAGAATGAAGTAAAAATTGAAGAAGCATTGGAAGCGATCAAAACAGTCAAAAATTATTTATTCTTAGAAGCGGAAAATTCCAGTGAATATGGAAAACTTTTAATGGTTGAAGATGATCTGCAAATAAGTTTTTTACCCTTAAGAACCAGGCAATCAAAAATATTATAGTATTTGGTTTTCGATAAATAAAAATAAGTATCTACATTTTATTGTTTTTTTAACGATTAAAAAATTGTTACCTTAAACAGAAAAAAACGCTTAAACAAAATATATTTCCTGGGCCCAATATAATTTGTCTTAAGGGACTTTTACTGTACTTTGAAATTATCAACTAATATTTTTATATAATAAATTAATATTTTAAATACAAATTAATATTTTTAAATGATCAAATAATATTTTTATATAATAAATTAATATTTTAAATACAAATTAATATTTTTATATGAACAAAAAATATTTTTTAATGATTAATTAATATTGTGACATTATAAATTAATATTTTTATAGCATTAATTAATATATTAAATCAATAAATATTTTTATCTGGAAAATTAATATTTTGAAATGATTAATAGATATTTTTATATGTTCAATTATTAATTTTATTGAATAAATTTATATTTAAAATACAAATTCTAATTCTGATATTATAAATTCTTATTTTGAAATGATCAATTAATATTTTTGTAGAATAAATTCATATTTTGAAAACAAATAAATATTTTTACAGCATAAATTAATATTTTAATAACAAATATATATATTTTTAGCATAATTTAATATTTAAAAAAAATAATAAATATTTATTAGCATAAATTAATATTTTGACAACAATAATAGTTTTAAGTGAACAATTAATATTTTGTTATAATAAATTAATATTTATATAATTAATCAATATGTTTATATGATCAAAAGATATCTTTATAGCATCAATTAATATTTTTATATGATCTTTAAATATTTTTTTACTATAAATTAATATTTTGAAAACAAATTAATATATATATATATATTTTACGATTAATTAATATTTTGAAATAAAAAAATTTAAATTATGAAGTAATTTTTTGAAAAAATGAATAATTTCATATAAAAAATTAATAATTTTATAAAATAAAAATTCATTTGTTGGAATAATCATTAATTATGCATAATAAAAATATTATTTTAATATATTATAAGGTAATATAAAGATAACATAATAAAAATGGAATATCATTTAATTATATTAAAAATTTAAATTAAGTAAAATCATTAATTAAATAAAATACTACAATATTATTTTAATTTATTATAAAGTAATATGATGGAATAATCGTTAATTATCTATAATAAAAATATAAAATTTAATATGTTAAAAACTAAAATTAAAGAAATATAATAAATTAAATATTATTACAATTTTGTAAAATATGTTATTTTAATATATTAAAAATATTTAAATATACATATATTTTAAACTATTCTAAATGAAACCATTATTTAGTAAAATAATGTAAATATTATTTAATTATATTAAAAAAAGGAATTTAAAGAAAATATATTTAATTAATTAAATTAAAAAAAAATATTAAAAATTAATTAATAATATATAACTATATTAACAATATAAAAAATTAAATATTATTTAAATTTATTAAAAAATTAATATTAATTAAATTAAAAAATATATTAAAAATTAATTAAGAATATATAACAATATTGACAATTAACAATATAATAAATTAAATATTATTTAAATTTATTAAAAAATAAATATTAATTAAATTCAAAAAATATATTAAACAATAATTAAGATTATATAACTTTATTAACAATTAACAATATAGTAAATTAAATATTATTTAAATTTATTAAAAAATTAATATTAATTAAATTAAAAAATAGATTTTAAGAATGAAATAATTTAAATGTAATAAAAATATTATTTAATTATATTAAAAAATTGATATTAATATAATGTTTAAAATCTCTATTCGATAAGATATAGATTTAGATCAATTTGATAATAAATAAAATTAAAGTTGAACATAATTAAATATTATTAAAGATTTTAATGACAAAATTCAGCCCTTTGTATATAATCTAGCATTTTGAGGTAAAAAAAAGAACTTTAATTTTCAAATACAATATCATAAAATTTCTCCATTATTAATCTTTAAAATTGTGGTTTCAAACACACTAGGACAAGGATTATAGTATTTTTATTCAGAAAAGAAATTTTAAATAAGATAAGTAAACTGAGAATACGGAGGTAGATATTTTAACTTATATAAAGAAACTTCTTTGTCTTAATTTAATGCTCTCTAATAATAAATATTCAATTAATTAATTAAAATAACTTAGAATATTATATTTGAATGTTGAAACATTCATTGACTTTTTTCAAGGAATTTTTTAAATACTCTCAATTCACTTCTATTTCGTAAATTTTTGGTTTATTGTACTATCCTTGTTCATAGCTGAAACAACTGAAATATTTTTGTATTTCTTTATGTTGATACATAAAGATAGGCAAAATCTCATTCCGTGTTTCTTCTTTTTTAGACATGTAACAACAAGATAACAAATTTAGTCAAGAATGATAAAATATTTATTACCATGATCAAACTTAAAATATTCATTCCAGTTGCATATACAGTTCTTAGTGCAATCATTCTGAGAGTTTTTCTTCTTTCATATACCAAAATTACACATTTCAATTGACAATTAAATTGTTTAAAAGTACGATTAATAGTAATCACTGATCTAACAATATCAAATGCATCTTTGAACAATTCTAACAAATATTTTAGCATTTTTTTGTATTCCTCATCAAATATATGTTTTAAACTCTTCATAATATCTAATGATAATTTTAAATGTATATACTACTTTTTTTTAGGAAAAATTACAAATTTTTTTAAAATCTCTTCATTATATTGTAAAATTTCTAATGATTTTTTTTAAAATTTCAGAAAACTGTAAGTATTCAAATGACTTGACAATCAAGGGTTATTTTTAATCGTTAGAAACATATAATTTTCTAATATTAGGGAAATCTTAATTTTCTAAAATCGATGTTTATGGTAATGCTGCGTTTAATTCAATATTATGATCATAATTTAATAAAATCTGTGTTTACTTGAAAGCATAATATCGCTATTAATTTGAAGAGATAAAAAGTTTAAAATAAACCCAATGAATAATATATTAAAATTAAATGTAAGATATTTATTATAATAATTATATTATTGATCTAAAAACCTTATATATAAAAAAGAAAATTAAGAAATTATTTTTTAATATATTTAAAAGTAATTTAAGGGGAAATATAATTAATTTTATAAAATGAAAATATGTTTAAAAATATAATAATTGAATTTTAAAGAAAATATGATTGAAATATTAATATTAAGAAAATACAATTAAATGCTTTTATGAAAATAAGATTTAAATATATTTAAAAAATATGAATTTAATATAATAATATAAATAGAAAATTAAGAAAACTCATTAATTTAATATATTAAATATATACTAGTTAAATATGTTAATAATTCATAATAAAGAAATATTTTAAAAGTAATTTAATTAATTATATATAGTAAAATATTATTTTAATATAATAAAAATATTATTTAAATATATTAAAAAGTGTTATTAACCAAATATCATTATACATATAAAAAAGTACTATTAACCAAATATCATTATAGATATAAACAAGTCATATTGACCAAATATCATTATATATATAAACAAGTCATATTAACCAAATATCATTATAGATATAAACAAGTCATATTTAAGAAATATCATTATAGATATAAAAAAAGTATTATTGACCAAATATCATTATAGATATAAACAAGTCATATTAACGAAATATCATTATAGATATAAACAAGTCATATTGACCAAATATCATTATAGATATAAAAATGTACTATTAATCAAATATCATTATAGATATAAACAAGTCATATTTAAGAAATATCATTTTAGAAATAAAAAAAGTCATATTAACGAAATATCATTATAGATATAAACAAGTCATATTGACCAAATATCATTATAGAAATAAACAAGTCATATTAAAGAAATATCATTATAGATATAAACAACTCATAATAACGAAATGTCATTATAGATATAAACAAGTCATATTAACGAAATTTCATTAAGGAAATAAACAAGTCATATTTACGAAATATCATTATAGGTATAAACAAGTCATATTGACAAAATATCATTAAAGATATAAACAAGTCATATTTAAGAAATATCATTATAGATATAAACAAGTCATATTTAAGAAATATCATTATAGATATAAACAAGTCATATTTAAGAAATATCATTATATAAATAAACAAGTCATATTAATGAAACATCACTATAGATATAAACAAGTCATATTAACCAAATATCATTATAGATATAAACAAGTCATATTAAGGAAATGTCATTATAGATATAAACAAGTCATATTAACGAAATATCATTATAGATATAAAAAAGTCATATTAACGAAATATCATTATAGAAATAAAAAAAGTACTATTGACCAAATATCATTATAGATATAAACAAGTCATATTAACGAAATGTCATTATAGATATAAACAAGTCATATTAATGAAATATCATTGTATATATGTATTAAAATAATTTAAATGAAAATGTTATTTTATTATATTATTTATGAATATTAAAAATAAATAAAAATATAGTTGACCTAACTTATTAATAAACAAATATAATTTAAAAAAAAATTGTATTGAAATATAACGAAATAAAATTTTCCAATATTTTAATAACATTTTCCAATATATTAATAAAATTTTCCAATATATTAATAATAATTTTATATACAAGAACACCTCGATTATCGCGGTTTCGATTATTGCAATTCTTTATTTATTGCGGTTTATAATTTGATACAAAAATTCCAATAATTCCACTCAAAATTTGAATTATCGTGGACGAGAGATGTAGACTACTACATTACTATTAGTTCGAGTAACCACTATTTAGGTAGTACTACCTCTACCAGCGCTTCGGTCTTTTATGATGGCGTCTGATCACCATTCACTAGTAACTGTGCCCATTTTACTTGAGTACTTGTGGATATTTATTTCTCTTCTTATTTACTTCTCTTCTTATTTATCCCTACAATAAATGCTAAAAGAAACAAGGATTATATATCAAGTCTGCAGCTTTAAAGAAGAAACGTAGATGGATCAGCTTAGTTGATAAATTGCATATTATAAAAAAAGTATGAAGCAGGCATAGATAAAGCTTAAATTGAAAAAAAGTATGGTCTAAATGAATCAGCTGTTCACCATATTTTAGAAAATGCTACAAACTATAAGAAACTAGAACAAAGTGCATTGACATCATCTGAGTCCCAAACTACGAGAAACAAAAACCATCTTGTAAATAAAATGAAAACGTAATTGTCAGTGTGGATAGAAGATTGTAACCAAAAGAGAATTGCTCTTAGTCAAATGACTATAAAAACAAAAGCACTGAATTTTTTTGAAACCTTAAAAAGAAAACAATTAGAAAGTGAAAATAGTTCAGCATCAATAATTAAAGAAACAATCTCTGCAAGTTAAGGGTGGTTTTGTTGATTTAAAAAGCGACCAGGCATTCATAGTGTTCGTGTACAAAGTTTTTTTTAAATAGCGATGAAAAAGCAGCTAGTTATATTGAAATACACCATTGAAGAAGGAAAATATATCGATGATCAGATATTTAATGCTGACGAAACAGACTTGTTATGAAAAAAAAATTTTCTAAATAATTTTTAGCAAAAAATGAAAAATCACAGCCTGGCTACAGGGTATCTAAGGAGCGTTTAACAATCTTAATATGTGTTAATGCTTCTAAAGATTACAAGATGAAGCATCTCTTTATTTATCGTTCATAAAATCCTCACCCTTTAAGAAGTTTGAATAAAATTTTCCATTTGTTCATTTGAGATCTAATAAGAAAGCTTAGATGATAAAAACTATTTTTGAGGAGTGATTTAAAAACTTTTTTGTCTTGTAGCTGACCGGTACTGCAAGTGATTGAATCTTGATTTTAAAATCTTGTTGATATTAGATAATGCACCTAGTCATCCAATATCACTAAATGACTTGTGCAATAATGTAGAAGTTATTTATTTACCACCTAATATCACTTTCATCATCCAGCCAATAGATTAAGTTGTAATTGCATCCTTTAAGTCGTATTACCTACAAAGAACTTTTTCCCAAGCCAATAAAAATGACTACAAGAGATAATGTTATGACTTTGACAGAATTCTGTAAAGCATTCAATATAAAAAAATTGTATTGAGAATGTAAAGGAAGCATGGAATGAAGTAAAATCTAGCATCCTGAAAACGGTTTGGCAAAAGATTATTTCAAATTGTGGAATTGGTTTTAAAGTATTTAATGATGAAGTAACATATGTTATCAATAACATAAGTAAGATTGGATTTGACCTAGGACTAACCAAAATCAAAAAAGGTGATTTTTAGGACCTTTATGAGTCACATGATGAGGAACTGGATGATGAAGACCTAATTGACCAAGAGAGAACGTGCTTATGATGATTAAATGGCTAGTAATGACGAACAAATCGACGTGCCAGAGAAGGAATTTTACCCTAAAAGAAATAAACGACATTTTTCGAGTTGCTGAAATATTTAAAGATAAAATCTTGAACGGCGATCCTAATCTCAACCTTTAAATGATAGTTCGTGAGGAAATTGAAAACTTCATCCGTTGCTATCATGTTTTATACAAAGAAAAAATTCTACTAGACAAATCCACGCCAGTTTTTATCTAGGAAAGAATAATTGTATGTACTTACTCTTTAAATGTAAATTAAAATTAAAGAATAATCTTGTTTTTCTAAATAAACCTTTGTTATTTAACTCATACAAAATTTAATTAATAGATTTGAAAAATCCTCTACAAAGATCACCTATTTTACATGCATTATTTTTCGCAGAAACAATAATTGCTGTAATCTAGTTTTTAATGTATATACATTAATTATATTCATTTCTTTTTATATTTATAAGATTTTTTATGATAAAAGATTATTTCGTTTATAAAAACTTGAATCTTCATTTACTTGAATATTAAATCCTTAGGAATCTATATCAAAAAATTATATACTTTTATCAATCTTTTATCTTAATTTATAATTTTTGATCATAAAAATGTTATACAATATTGGTCAATTAAGTTAATGTAATTTGCATATTTCGTTTCATAAAAAATCTTTATTAAATGTATAGTTAGTATTATATCAAAATAATGATTTCATCCATAAACAAAAAATGATAATATAAGACTATATATTTTTAATCATTTTATTAGTTAATGAATCCAAACCGAATAACATGATTTCTTTTCCTTATATATTTATACTTTAGATTTATTAAAAATACAAATCTAAAATTATAACGTTTATATTCATACATATTTTTCTCCATACTTTAAAAATTTATTTTTTGTTCCACCAAGATTTTCTTATACGATTTTATTAGTTCCAATAAAAACTATAAATTTTTTTATGTATGTATCAGTATCTTATATTCACAACAAAAATTTATTAAAATACAATATATTAATTAAAAAAAGTAAAATTCCTATTCCTTTAATATATTTTTCCTGATTTCCATAAATTTTTCCTTGTAGTGTAACATTACCATACACATTTCTTCATTTACACTCTAAATTATATCAAAAAACTCAACTTTATCAGTATAATCTATCTTGTCAGTGTCTTGTAAATTTTTTAAAACAATTTCAAACGTATTAGTGTTAAAAACTTCCTCTTTCTCAGGAATACTACTTTTAATTATTTGAACCTTGTTCATTATGTTTTTTACACTCTCTTTAACTATCTTATACCCTAAATTAGGATCAAATCTCAAAATTTTTAGTGCTTTGGCTAAATATAAAAAATCTTGATTTAATTGGTCAAAAGTTTTTGATATTTCATGATGACAAAATCCTTCACAATCCATATTTTTTTGCACGTGCGCGTTTATTTTGCTATGAAGGAAGGCAAATTTCTTTATTTAGCCAAACATTATTTAAAGGGAGCGGAAATTTTCAATATAGGCCAAGTTCCTACTTTCAATTTAAACAAAATTCAATATCTAACTCCAAAAGAAATTAAATTGCGTAGCCATTTCGAGGATTGTCTGAACCAATGCCCTTTCTATACATCTAATGTCATTAAAAATTTAGTCGTTGACGGAAAGGTATTTTCCGTCAATAACGACAAAGTTTTTCTTGATATTGGTTGGAAATTTTATGTTTGCATTGACAAGATGGAGTAATTATTATTTTTTACGTTTGCGCTAATTATATCCATAGATTCAACAAAATTATTTAGTTATTCCTATGATTTTCATCTGGGACAGACGGTCACCTTGTTGCTAAGAGATACAGAAATTGAAAGCAAGTTTGATGACGAACCGGCCATTACAGCCTGTCAAGCAGACTGTTTGGTTTTGAAAGTACAGTCGGTGCAGTCTAATGAGGAGCCTACAAATAATTCAGATCTACAAAAAGAGAAAAATACAAAAGAAGAAGAGTTGGGTGTATATGATGAATAAATTATTCTTGCTGTCTTTTAATAGCATTTTCTATTTCATTATTATGAATTAAATTATTTAATGTTATATTAGATGAGCATCCAATAATCGGGCACTTTTTTCCTTTAACAGAATTATCTAAATACAATTTTATGGCCTCGTAACTAAAATTGTGACCGCATATTCTTGATATGTACGGATTTTCCAACGTTGTTTGGGTTATTGGACAAATATAGTTATCCGTTACTTTTTCAATAACACAATCTTCTTCTAGAGTCTCTTTGTCAAGGAAGAATTCAATTCCTTTGAAACGTTCTTTATCATTTATTGCTTCTTTAGAGTTTCTACAAATAATCTCTTTCAAACTTTCATTATACTTTCTTTTAAATGTACTCTTCTTTTCCTTAATTTGTTTATTTAAAAGTTTAATGTATTTTTTTTTGTTAAATATAGATTCGTTTTTTTCAACTATTTCTAGTACCTTTTCATTATAAAAGTCAAATAAAGTTAGTAATAATATCCGATTATTTTCAAATCCATATATTAGCTCATTAAATTCTGAAACATCTACTTCTAAAGTTGTTTTGAAAATCTTCTCTTCCAAAGTTTTCAAAGTTATTTCTATTATCGAGTCTATCCTACTAACTAACTTCTTAAGATCACTTATATCCATTTACGCTTGCGTAATATAATATTTTTCACAAGTTATTGAATTTCAATAACTAAGTGCTAACAATTTAAGTATAAAAAGTGGCGGTGAAATTCAATGAAATGATTTAGAATGTACTTAAAATAAATTAGTTTTAAAATGTTTTACAAATCCGGAATTAAATTTAAAATAGTGAGAAAATTGGTACTTGTCAGTTTTCCCCCCAAATTTTAAAAATTGTTTTGTTATATGAAATATAAAATATTTAACATCTTAAAATAAAATAGTGAGAAAATTGGTACTTGTCGGTTTACACCCCCACATTTTAAAAATTGTTTTGTTATATGAAATATAAAATATTTAACATATTAAAATAAAATAGTGAGAAAATTGGTACTTGTCGGTTTACACCCCCACATTTTAAAAATTGTTTTGTTATATGAAATATGAAATATAAAATATTTAACATATTAAAATAAAAGGGTTAAAAAAACAATAAAGGGTACTTGTCCGTTTACCCCCTCCCCACATTTTAAAAATTGTTTTCTTATAGAAATATAAAATATTAAAATATTGAAATAAAAGGGTTAAAAAAAACAATAAAGTATACAATAT
>CAKKLC010006824.1:0-10619 GCA_918559645.1 Ceratonova shasta | reverse complement strand
TTCAAATATCTGATTATCAAGTTCTTAAAAATCATTTTTTACGAGCTCTTGAACAGCTTTGTCTTGATTGTCAATGATTTCAACTTCGAATTTTTTCTTTAATCTTGAAACGCTTCCTTTTAAAATGTTATATTTGGATGCTAAGGCCCTTTCTGACATCTTCGAAACTTTGTAATCCTTTCCATATTGCTTCATTTCTTTTGTTGAAAGTTTTTTATATGGGTTAATATAATAATAAATGGATAAACTGCGATTTGATAGCGCATCCGAAAAGGGAATATCAGATATTCCCAAAATGGATATGAAATATAATTCCAATTTAGTCTAATAAATAATAAAGTGCCCCAAAACGAGGTAAAATCTGAAAAAAATTATTATAATCTATTTATAGATATAATATTTACAGTTTTTTGGAATTTATGCCCCAAAACCCGAGGTTTTTGATTTGGGCTGGGTGTCCCATGCCCGGGTGCCCCAAAAAACGAGGGCGGACTGTATATGTTTTTAATCATAGCTTACTGACTTGATTATTGTTGTTTGTTATTATAATCATTTTTATTATAAATGATATTGTCAATAATTCTCACAGATAAAGTTTCAAAGTAACTTATCTAAGATGTTATAAATGATTAAAAATATGCTTATCAAAGTGTAAATAAATGAAGTATATTTTTGTTAGAACAGACAAATTTTTGAAGAATAATATTCAATTAATTAGAACATCAAATTAATTCTCTAAATGTTTTTATAGATTTAAAACAACAAGTTTTAATAATAGAATTATAATTGAGTTAAAAAATCATTTTTTATTAAATTTTTCATCATAATATGAACTAAAATATGCAGTTTAATCTTTTAATGTTACTATTTAAAAATCATATTCAATATTTAGTAAATATCCTATAAACAGCTTTATATCATTATTAAGCTCGATAGAACAAACAATAATAATGACTAGGATTTTTATTTAACTGCTATTACGTTAGTCTTATGTATTGTATACATTTAAATTTTATAAAAAATTTTAGTAAAAATGTCACCTAAATATTTGTAATTTTATTAGATACCTTGCTAAACTAAGGCCTTTTTGTAATGAGAGCAGAAAACTTCTACACAAATATCCAAAAACTTGTGATTATTAGTCTATTTGTTTTTATATCTTGTTGATTGATTTAGCAAATCATATAGGACTTATGATCATCATTTAATTAATTTATATGTAAATTACAATAACTTTTGATACAATTTTTAAGTAAAAAATTTATCATTAACATTTTATTATAATAATCTTATTATTCATTTAAGTTTTCCAACAAAACTAAAGATTTTCTCGATTCATATTTATTCCCATGACGTAATAAAATATATGTATTTATTTTAACTTAAATCAGGGACTGGAAACATATGGCCCAATACGCGATTTTGACTGTCCACGAATGGTTTCCGCTTGTAAAAAATATAATGGCTTCAGCTCATTCTGCTGCAACCTTCCATTAATTTCTTAGAGTTTTTTGAGCTTAATTTAACGTTTTTTTAATTTAAATTAACGGTTCCTTTTATTAATTTCTATTAGAACTATAAACACTTCGAACCATGGAAATAAATTCACTGCTGGAAAAGTCTGTGCGCGAGGCTATTATAAAAAAATACCAGACTGGAAAAGGTCTGCCACAGATTTTCCCGGAACTTGGCTTAAATTTCAACACAGATTTCTCCGTGTTAAGATTATTTAAACACACAGGCAGGATTAAGGCTGGCAAAAAAAAGTTGCTCGAATAAAAATAATCCGCGACGAAGTCAAAAATATTCTTTTGCAAGCAATTTGAGTAGATTTTATCGTTCCACTTAGAACATTAAGTCAAAAACTAAGCAATGAACTTGGTGTCTCGGTGAGCCTTGAGACAATATCAAAGTCCGTTAAAGATATGAATTTTTCAATTAAGTGGATTTCGTTAGTAAAAGAGTCTCGAAACATTGAAAAAACCGTTTCCTTAAGAGAAAGGTGTTGGTCCTATTATGTTCATTAAGATAATAACAAATTAATAATTGTGGATGAGTTAGGTGTGAGTTGAAGTTCACGCATTGGGTATGAAATTTCTGTGATCGGGACAACTACAATACGAAAAATGAGAGTAATCAGGAGCAATAACAACTCTCTATGTGCCGCAAAAGAGAAAAGTAGTTTGAACATTCTTAAAATGTGTGACTTGCCGTATAATTCTGAAAAGTTTTTGATGCGTTTAAGCGAATTTACGGGAACGTTAAACATGAAAGGTGGCTTATTATGTAAAAATCATTATGAATAATGCTTCAATCAGTAAAAAGGAAAAACAAAAAATTTTCTGGAAAATCATGGTTTGTATTAAAGTTCCTGCCTTCTAATTTGCCTCAACTGAATCCTAATTAAAATGTATTTAGTAAATGGAAACATTATATCGTACAAGGAAATCATAATACCCTGGAAGCTCTTTTGGGCTGATAAACGGCGGCTGTGTTTCGATTTCAAGGGCTGATTATTAAGGTTTTTTGGCATGTACGATCTTGCGTTTTGAAAGGTACACGACGTGAACAGTTTGAATTTAAACCCATTAGCTTCTTATAATAATGTTTTTAAAATTTTAATAGTGAATATAAAACAACCCCTAAAAATTTAATGTTTTTAAACCATTAAATTGAAATAAAAAACCATTAAAATTAAATTTTAAAACCATTAAATTAAATTAAAAATAACCATTAATTAATCTGAAAACACTGTACTAGGTCGAATAATAGTGACTGTGAGTTTTTCTTTATTTCAATATTATCTTTATGGTTTGATTATTTGTATTAAATTAAATTATATTTAGAATTTATAATATCATTTTTCCCATGGATTTCCCTAAGATGCATAAAGTTGAAAGCGAGTTTCGCTCATTTAACAAAGATTGGATATCAAAGTACTTTTTAACAGAATTCGGCAAGAAAGCAGTTTGTTTGTTATGCAGTGAAAAAGTGTTGCTGTGTTGAAAGAATACAACATTAACGCCATTATGTGACGAATCATGCTGGCTATGGCAGTACATTATGGGCAGGGGAACGGCAAACAAGAGCAACAGAATTAAGCAAAAAACTTCTAAAGCAGCAGAATGTATTTACAAAAGGCAAAATAGCCAAAAAAGCTGTTACTTATGCTAGCTTTTTAGCTGCATATAACATTGTTAAACACAGATAATGGTTCTGTGATGGTGAATTTGTCAAAAAGTGCATGCTCGAAGTAGCTGATCAAGTCTGTCCCAAAGAAAGAAGTTTGAAGAAGTCAGTTTATCGAGCAGAACTGTGGCTCAGTCAATTGAAAAAATTGGAGAAGACCTGAAATCACAACTAAAAACCCTTTTATCTTCATTTAATATATTTTCAATGGCATTCGATAAAAGCATTGACATCGACGACACTGCACAGTTGCTCATCTTTATCCCAGGCATTTCAAAAAATTTTAAAATTACAGAAAAATTGCTGTCAATGGAATAAATGAAAGACACTACTACCTATGAAGTTAAATTTAAATGTGTGGTAAAATCCATGCATACATTGCAATTATTATGGCAGAAAATAGTCAGTGTTACTACCGATTGTTGTCCATCTATGACAGAATAAAATTAGGTTTGCTGGAAAGACTAAGTGACCGTGTTGCAGAGTTCGATTGCACCAGGGAGCTTATATTTCTACATTGCATAATACATTAGGAAGTTCTATTAAAAAGTGTACTTGACATGAAACATGTTGTTGATTCAGTTGTGCAAATAGTTGATCTAATTAGAGCAACAGGTCTAAATCATAGACAGTTTTTTAAATTTCTGCAAGATTGCAGTTCAGATCCCAGCTATGTTTTTTATCATACCCCGATATGCTTGTTGAGTTTGGGGAAAGTCCTGTGACTTTCTGAGACCTGAAAACAGAAATCCTATTTTTTTTAGACTAAAGGGAAAGATACAGAATATCCTCAACTCAAAAAATCTAAATGGCTAGCATATCTGGGGTTTGCAGTTGATCTCTTTGATCATATGAATGAATTGAACACTAGACTTATAGGAAAAGGCACTTTTGCTTACAAAATGTACTCAACAGTGAATGCGTTTAGAGTGAAGCTAAAAATGTATAGTCGCCAGCTCAGTAATAATATAATAAATGACTTCTCAAATCTTGAAACTTTGGCACCACAGATCATGTCAATTTAGAAGTATACGAATATTATTTCTGCACTAGATAATGGATTTTCTCGTCGTTTTGTGGACTTCTAGAAGCTTGCTGCTGGATTTGATGTCTTATCACACAGTTTACAACTGATTTTGAAAAAGTTCCGGATGCTCTATAGTTAGAATTAATTGATCTGCAATATGACTCTACACCAAAAGAGAAATTTCAATCTAAAAGCATTAAAAAATTCTGTTTCACTGAATGAGTCTATGTTTGCAAACCTTAGAACAATGACAATATAAATACTTGTTGAGTTTAGGTCTACCTACATTTGTGAGCAAACATTTTCTCGATTAACTTTAACAAGAAAAACCTTCGTTCCAATCTAAATGATGTTAACATGCAGTCTTTACTAAGAATTTCTACGTCCAACATGCAGCCAGAGTTCACACAACTTTTTGACAAATTTGATCGACCTCAGATGTCTCATTAATTTACATTTATTTAAATACAGTTTTTGGTATCTAAGTTTTTAGCTTAAAATTTAAAGTTTACATGAATAATATTTATTCCTTATATAGGTAAATAAATACTCTAGTAAAAAATCGATTCACTAATCTAGCTCCTCAACAACTAAATTTTTTCATATCTGGCCCACCGACAAAAGAAGATGCCCACTCCTGACTTAAAAGGATAAAATATAAATTCTATTGAATATATTTATTGTTATTTTACCAGATTTAATTAATTAACAACATCAAAACTATCGGGAAAAATAACTTGTAAAATTAACACTGAAAGTAGTAGAAAAAAAGTAAATTTTTAGGGTATCCTTGTTTTCTAAAGAATAAAAAATAAATTCCATTTTAGTTTTAATTTTAATAATCACATAAATTTAGCTTTTACATTGAATTTATTAATTTTTATTAATGATACATCGGACAAAACTATAAATTCTGTTGTGTACAACTTGATTGTACAAAAGTGTATCAAATTATCTTTTTAATATATTAAACATTCAAACCCCAATTTTAGTTTTATTTATACACTTTCATTTATTGGATATATAGATCTAATATTTATCATTGAAATGATCTCTATCATACTTCCCATATAAAGAATTGTTAAAAAAACTTAATAAAAAATAAAAATTAAATTACAATAAATAAATAAATAAATAAATTAATAAATAAAATAAAAAATAATAAAATTAATTAATTAAATAAATAAATAAATTAAATTAAATAACATTAATTAAAAAAATAAATAAAATTTGATAAAATTAAATTAATAAATAAATAAATTAAATTAAATAACATTAATTAATTGATTAAATAAATAAATTAAATTAAATAAAATTAATTAATTGATTAAATAAATTAAATTAAATTAAATATAATTAAATTAATTAATTGATTAAATAAATTAATAAAATTAATAAATAAATAAAATGAATAAAATTTGATAAAATTAAATTAATAAATAAAATAAAATAAATAAATTAATTAATTAATAAATAAAATAAAATAAATGAATTAATTAATTAAATAATTAAAATAATTAATTAAATAAATAAATAAATAAATAAAATTAATAAATAAATAAATAAATAAAATTTGATAAAATTAATTAAATTTAATTTAATCTTTTCAATAACTAAAAATATTATTGCATCAAATAAATATATAATTTTAGTTCAAGTTTCAACCTTTGAATAATAACTATATAATTAATTTATTAATACTCTTATATTGAGATTACCAAAATAAAAATTTTGAGCTACAGTAGATTATTATAATAGTCTACCAGTAAATTATGATAAAACTAATAATCAGTTTTAAGTAAAAGTCAAGTCTTACAAACTTGTAATATTAAAATAATCAAATTAGATGCCTAATAATCAGTCACTTTCTTTAAGCGCGTTCCTAATAGAATAAAGTATCAAATTTTGCAAAATACCTTTTTTACATTTAATAGCACTTTCTAAATAAAAGTATGGCTTACTTTTAACTAAATTGTCATTCAATTGTAATAGTATTTCATGTGAATACCTCTACTAGGTTGTTTTGAATAATAAAATACGTGATAGTGACTAAAAAGATTTTTAAAATCTGTAAATTCATTTTACTTCCTAATTTAATATGTAACTAATATTTCTATAAAAGATGTACCCAGTTACCAAATTTAAACATTAATTTTAATAAAATTAAAAAAACTCTCAAGTTATAAATACTTCATGTCATTTTCATCATATTTAATACCCTAAAAACACCATATAACTTACTATATATTCAATGATATGCAATAAAATTATTACCTACTTTCTTTAAGGTTTGTAATAATATTTCCGTAAATTTTTAATCATGTTTTTTGCAAAAAAACTCAAAAAAATTGGAGATGCAGTTAATTACTCCATACTTGATAATATAATAATATGTTCTTTGATGACCTATAAAATATATAATAAGAAAGAATATTGAATTTAACTTTTAAAAGTGAATTTCTAATTGTCTATGCTTCTTTATTTATAAAAGTAATTGTTGGCTTGTTTAAAAAATTAGTTGAGTTAGCTTATAGAACTAGTATTATTACTAATGTCTTTACCGTTTTTTATGCCTTTAATATACTTTTTAATATTTTAACACGCGCTATTTGTTTTTTTAGCAATCTATTATTCTAATTGTACAATTTAAAAATTAAATAGGTCAAGAAATCTTGAGACAGATGCATATTATATATCATTACTAATTCATAGTGCTTAATTCTTATTTTTCTTGGAAGATACATATTTTTTTCTAATAATGTGCGTTTGACAATACTAAATATTTAATAAGATTTATTTCCTAAGAATTTAAAAAAACCATGAAATATTAATCTTATCTTGTAATTCATTAATCATATCAAACTGCTTCCTTAGATCATTAAATTTTACAATAGTTACAGTTTCTTCAGATATTATATTGTAACAATTTCTAATTTATATTAAAATCATGTAAAAAAGCTAGGATGAGTGATCCAAGAAACACTATTTATAAACTAAATTTATAATAAAATTCACATATAAGATATTTTATGTATTAAACCTTGTTGTACTTTTCTGAAAGATACTCTTTCCTGTGAAAATGCTATGAAATCTATTTAAATTCTCCCTCACAAATCAATTATCAATTTTATTAAGAAAAATGATGATTTTTTGCCTATATATTTTTCCATATTACGTCAAAAACACCTCTGTTGTATTAATTATCTACAGTTTTATCCTTTAATAATTAATTATTAAGTTAAATATTTAATTTTCTCAATTTACATTTCATCATGAATATTTTCAACTTTATTTAATATTGAAAATGTAGTTTTTATAAAACTATTATAAATTTTATCCATAAAATATAAAATTTTAGGATTTTATGTGTTTAAAATGATAGTAACCTGATTTATTTCTAACAGTTTGTTTCCTTTATATTTCTTGTTGCTAATAATGTTTAATTATTTTATGATTTTTCATCAATATTTTTTAACATTGTAGGATTTATAAATTTTGATATAGTTTTAATTGGTTCCTGACACTAATTTAATAAAATTTTGAATCAGTGAAAATTAAATACCAAAAATGTTATCAGTGACAAAAAATACCACAAAAATCAAAAAAATTAAAAATTAATCAAAAGAATTAGGTTTTTTCGTAAATCAAACTTGTTACTACAATACCAAACAAATTCAGTCCAAAAATCAGGATCAGTAAAAATTTGTATTTTTAATTTCATAAATACCTATTATTAATTACATTTAATTACAAAATTTTAATAATACAATGATTGTACCAGAAACACAAGAACCTACAAGTATTTGTAGCTAAATTTCATTTTTATATATCCTTGTACCTCCTTACACTAGAATAAAAAAATAGGTTCTATTCTTTTAATTATTATTAATTTAATTTTTTATAATTTCTCTTTGGACAAAAAAGCAATTATAAAAAATGGAAAATTATTTATAAACTGTTTCATAATAATAAATTAAAGCATATTTTAAATAATACACTCACAAAATATTCATCTAAGATCCCAAACAAGATTATTCCTTGAAATGTAATTAGTGTCATCTTGAAGATTTATTCAAATCAATAGCGTTTCTTCTAGCATTTAAATATTTTTTAAATTGCTCAACGAAATCGGACATTATCAAAAAGATTGATTTTAATTCAATAAACACTCCCACATTTATATGGACATTATTTCTTCATTTTATGATATTTTTAAAGACCTGAGTTATTTTTATCTTAAATTCCTTAAAAGCTCAGAGTTTTTTTATTGAATCCATTAATTTTGTATACAAAATTATTTTTCAATTTAAATTGAACTTTTTCAATTTTCATCTTATAATTTTATTATGTGATTTATTAAATTTACTTATGAATGCAAATAATTAAACTTCTTCAAGTAAATTTAAAAAATGTATTCTAAAAAAATGATGCTAAAGCAAAATAAATAAATAGCTTTATATTTATACCTTTTATATCATATGAATATTTAATTAGTATTTAGATATTTAAATAAAGGTTATAAATAAATAACCTAAAACAAACAAAAAATTAGTTAGTAATATTCTGGAAAATATAATTTTATATGCTTAATTTTACATATTATTACATAAGGAAAATTGATAATTGTTCTTTCTAAATCAGATACTTCAAAAATAAAACATTTTCTTTAATATAATTATACAACATAAATAGTTTTTTATCAAAGGATTATGATTATAAATGCATTAATATAAAAAAAACAAAAAAATTAAATATTATCCACTTTCGAATGACTTAGTAATGATCGTATAATTTCTAATTTTTCTATGATTAATTTTTGCATATTCATTGCTAATTTGCTTGTTACGTTCATTTTATAATTTTCAATATTTGTTATCCTTATAATATTATTTAATTTTCTACTATACAAATAAAAAACTCAAATACCAAGTTTCTTTCAACTTTAATAAGTTCAAGTCGTATGTTTCGTTTTCTATTTTGTTATTGTAATTTTTCATTTGAATAATATTCTAATTATATTCAATTATTATACATCAAAAGAACTACAAATGATTTTATCAATATCGTCTTCTTTATGATTAAATAACATTGAATTGCTGTTTGGAATTAAAAAATTTACTTTTTGATTGTTTGTTCGCAACAAATACAGATAATAGGATAAATAATATTTTGGAATGAGATGCTTTTAAGATTATGATTTTTGTTACATAAATAGCTTAGAACATCATTATCTTAATCAATATTAATTGACAAGTCTTGTAGTGTAGTGGTTATCACGCTTGCTTCACACGCAAGAGGTCCCGGGTTCGAACCCCGGCAAGACTAGTTTTTAAATAAAAAAAACATACCCAATATGAATAAAACTTTGCATTTCTTGCATACATAAGATTTGCAAGTTTTACATAATACCTTTTTGGTAAGCAAATTAAATGATTGCATACATACACTGCATTGGTTCGAATCTTGGATTCTTCTAGTTATTCTCTCTGCATTATTATAAAATATTGACTGGTTTTCTTTTAAATTCTCTTCATTTTTATAAAACTAAACTAAATTAAGAATTTACATCTATTAATCGTATAATTATTTTATTGTTTTTTACTACTGATTTTAAATTATATTTTTCCCTTTCTTCTTTTAAGGTATTGAAATGATTTTTTGAAAATCCTTAATTATTTCAATTTAAATACCAATTTCCTGGTTGTCGCATGCTGATATATCTTCTTCCAAATATGTTTCGTTAAAAACATTTATCGGAGTAGTTGTAGTACAATTTTGAAAGTGAAGTTGTAGGTTCTTTATTGATACAAAGCTTTGTAAACAATTAGGGCATATTAAACCTTCCATTTCTATTATTGCAACTTATTGGTAAGTTTTTTAAAGACTTATAAAAACATTGCGCATATTTTTATTCTTAAATATAAACTTAAGAGTTAGTTAAAACTTTTTTTATTTTCAATCCACCGAAGAATTATCACTACAACAGTATAAAAAAATTAATATTTAAGTGAACATAATTAATTTTAATTTTGTCATGCGCACAATATATTTTATCTTTTTATAATATTATCTATAAGAATTTAATATTTAATCAATAAATTTATTATTTTTTTAATATTTGGAATGCGCTGTAATATTTTATCATTTTCAAATATTATCTAGAAAAAATTTAATACTTAACCAGCAATTAATTAAATTGAAATTTGCCATGCGCCATAATATTTTACATATTTTCGAATACTATAACAAATTAACATTTAACCAGCAATTAATTAAATTGAAGGTAAGAATGTAGTTTGGGGGCCCCGTAAGCCTGCGCAAAAATAATTATACAGGATATGATATATTAATGTATTCTAATAATTTTTCAAAAGTATCATCAAAATTTTTTCTAAATAAATAT
>CAKKLC010006820.1:45807-56118 GCA_918559645.1 Ceratonova shasta | reverse complement strand
ATTTTGTCTTTTCTATAAATATAGTTATCTAAAACCAACAGCTCTTTTCCTCTTTGAGATGGAATAAAATTCATAAAAGGTGAAATTTAAAAATAACAATAAAATCTGTCGCTGAAATATCCAATGATTCCTAGCGCTGAAATATCCCGCTGCCAAAATAATTGTCCAGCGTTAGTCAATATCAAAAAACATAATAAAATAATTCTCCAGCATTAGTCAACATCAAAAAACATAATAAAATAATTCTGTAGCCTTAGTTAATATCAAAAAAAATTTTTATTATAAAATAATTCTGCAGCCTTGGTTAATATCAAAAAAAAATTTAGAATAAAATAATTATGCAGCGTTAGTTAATATCAAAAAACAATTTAAGAATAAAATAATTCTCCAGCGTTAGTTAATATCAAAAACATAATAAAACAATTCTCCTGCATTGGTTAATATCAAAAAACATTTTTATAATTTAATAATTCTCCTGCATTGGTTAATATCAAAAAACATTTTTATAATTAAACAATTCTCCAGCGTTGGTTAATATAAAAAAACATTTTTAGAATTAAACAATTCTACAACGTTAGTAAATATCAAAAAACAATTTTAGAATTAAACAATTCTCCAACGTTAGTAAATATCAAAAAACAATTTTATTCCCCTTGTTAGTATTGAATTGTTGTAATCTTTCATTAGTTTCATTATCGTAATTTAACCTTTAAATACCAATTAATCTTAATATTCATTTTTATGCATAAATACAAACGAGATTATTCGTTTGTAAAAAATTTTTAGATAATTGGAGATGAAACGCGATATCACATTTACATATATAATACAATATCTAATCACAAGTCTTTATGGTTTTAAGTTATTAAAATTAAATTTAATGGCTTATTAGATAAGGTATTCAAATTACTATATAATTTGTCCTATGGGGTTGAAATTTCATAATTTAACCAATTTATAATATGTCAAATGTATTTTACAACCTCCAGTTTTACCATTTAAATATATTAAGAAAACAAAAAATTTTTTTATGCTTGATAAAACTAGCTAAGCAAAAAAAACTTGTGTAAACAATAGTGCTTACTCAAGTGGCTTCAATTAAAGGTAATTAAAGGGTCAATGTTATGAATAAGAGGTAGAATAGAACATCAGTCAAATTTAATAATTATTCAATGGAACCACTATTTGATCTAGGAGAACAAAACAAAAGATTTATATGATTATCAAAGGATCCAAAATCTTAATCAACAAAATCATGACAATAAAAATATAAAAATTGTCACCTAGAGTGTAACAGGGCTTCCAAGTCTCACGCAATTTAAGGCAATCTCACGCAAACATAAAATGTTGTAATTAATTCTCAGACTATATTTTTGCTCGAATTTTTTTGTTACGTATTTTTTTGCCAATCTTTGATTTTCTGTGCAAGTATTGGACATAATTCACACTTGCAACAACCTTACCTTTTTTATATAGCGATATCGTACTCCTTCACACCCGATACTGACCTTGATTATTCAAATAACCATATATACATTGTGACCTTACACGTACATACCGTAATGAATATATTTCTCTTCTGAGCCCGATATTTTGAGTTATCAATAATTAGCTTGATTAATACTTAATTTTTATTTTTAAAAAATGTCAAAGAAAATCCAGCAAAACTTTATAAGTATTGCACTCACTCATAAGAACAAGATTTTAAAACAACCGGCGGCTCCAGCAAAAATTTTTCTGGTGATGCTGTATATAAAAGCGACTTTAATTAAACTTTCACCAAGACACGGCCGTATATCGTGTAAGAATCTGTCCAGTCACATTTAAGATGTACTGTTTGTAATGTAGACCGCAGTTGCGCCTACTAAAAAGTGGCTGATATTAAACGTCATTTGGAATCTGCAGGTCATACAAATCATTAAAAAATTGTAAATAGATATGAATCCATAACGTCATTTGCTGTGTCAAAGCCAAGCTCAAATACAATGTCAGTCCTAGAGTACAAAATTCAGAGAACATAGGTAAAAATGATGACCGCATTGATCCAGCATATTTTGTCCGTGTCTCTTGATGATCATTTAGGTACAATATTCAAGGATATGTTTTTGGACTCCACTATTGCCAAGATAAGTACATCTGGAAGTACAAAGAGTACCTGCATTCTTAATGATGAACTGAGAGAACATTTCCTGAAAGAAACTATACATAAAATTAAATCACCCCCCTACACTGTTTGTACGAATATGTTAAACGACACATCACTCGAGAAAATGAACCCTACGACCATAAAAATATTAGATGTCGATCAGAGTGTTCATCAGCGATTTGTTGAAATGTGTGTCACAACTGGCAGACAGTCTGCAACAGCTGAAAATATTTTTGCTGCAATTGACCAAGTATTTACAGACAATTTTATACCTTGGGAGGATTGCATTGCATTTTCTCTTGATAATGCAAGGGTCAATATGGGTTTTCAGAATTCAATTAGCAGAAGAGTATTAAAAAAAACCCTCCTCTAAATGTTAACGGTTGCCCATGTCATATCGTATTCAATGATTTTCACATGCTGGGAGGCATTTACAAAGGTAACAGAATTTGATATGGATGAACTATGTGTAGATTTGAATTATTGGTTTTACAAGTGCATAAAAAGGAAGGCTGTTCTGGAGGAGTATTTTAAGTTCTGTGATACCTCTTACAAGAAGATTCTCAAGAACTTGACAACACGATAGTAGAACTTGGGAATTTTCATTCAAAATATAATGCAGTTGTAGGATTTACTGACTTACTCATTAAAATTAGAACATGACAGTTAAGGACGTTTTATGAGGCTTATGAGATTCTTTAATAATCATATCACTAAAGTTTATCTATTCTTCTATCAGTCCTAGTAATCTGTATTCTCTAATCTCAATCAACTGATGCATGGAGAAGAGCCATCCCGATATTTGTTGTAGGATCAAAAGTTTCTAAAAACTCTGCACATTAGATTCAGCAGACAAGCTGTATCCTTTAGGCCAATTTGCACTTAGTGAATGTGGGAAACATGAATGCTGAAAAGCAGTTAAATGATGGAGCTATTTTGTTTACCTTAATGACTTGATCCCATATGATAAAGCTATACAATTTCGGTGATATTACAATTGCTCAAATAGATAAGTTTTGAAGTGATTTTAGGCTATTTTTCCAATCAGCAGTGAAATATGCAATTGATAAAATGCCCATATATGATGAAATCATTTCACACACCAAGTTTGATAATGTTTCTTACAGACTTCATGCAAATTTTAATTATTTACACTTTAATTTGTCCAAAGATTCAATAAAATTTTGTCATTTGCTAGCCCACAAGAAGAGGAAGATATATTTCGAGAGTTTATCGACTTTCAAACAATGAAAAATAATGAATTTTCTTTACATGTCTGGAATGAGGCAACTATGGAAGAGGACTAGCACGTTAGGATGTACATGCTTTGAGGTTATTTGACTTCCTTAACTGACAGTGTAACCAACAGATCAAGATTTGGAAAGTTGTTCAAAGTGGCACATTTTTTGTGCACTCTACCCCAGTCAAATGCTTATGCTGAAAGGCTGTTCTCAATAATGTATATTTACAAAACCAGCACTATGAACAGCCTTTCATGAAGGAACACTGACCTTTTTTATGACAGTGAGGTTAGTTCTGCCTGAAACTACAACGAAGTGATACAGTTTTGAACCACCAAAAATAGTTGTCATAAGGAGCAGGCATGTGACTTGGTAATATAACAAGAGCACTGTTATAAAACTATTAAAAAATAGAGATTCTTTTATACTTTTGTGACTTACTTTTATGTTTCTTTTACTGATTAGTACTGCATAAACTAATGCTGAGTAAACTAAACACTCAAATCAAGAAATCATACGAAATGTTTATTTTGAAAATACAATGTCGAATCGTGGTAAAATCATGAATTTATTAACATCGTAACATAAAAATACATCATTACAATTATTTTTAAAATTGTACATTATAATTATTAGTGACTTACATTGAAACAATCAGTAAAAACCACAATATGCCTCTTTAAAATATCATTAAATATTGCACAAAGCTTTTTATTAACCCATATCGTATCGACACCTTGTGAATCTGATATTGATATATATATATATGATGGTTGTTATAAAAACTCATTTTATAGCATTGCATGGTTACATTATATAAAACATACCTAGATTTTCTTCTTTGTTAGTAACAAACCTAGAAAAGAAATTTCTAAGAAGACTGCCGCTCCCCTAGAGCCAGTACAGCGTCCTTGCCAAATACGCATGCGTATATTGGATCGCTCCTTCTATTTACAATATCACCTGAATCCTCCTTGATCTCCGTCATTTCAATCTGCGAACCTTGAAAGTTCTTGTGTGCTACTGTCCTAAAATCAAATTTTCGATTCGATTTCGATATAGTGTTTGAGATATCGAAATCGATTTGTAACTTTTTGCGTATATCGCATTTTTGCGATTTTTGCAAAAATGTACCAAACATCTAGAAATAAAAAACTTTTTGTGATAATTTCGGATTTCGTCAAGCAAAATTTAGCAAATTGTCTTGTTTATTTGTTGTAAAACGAATGACAAAAATTTCTAATTTATATGACCATGAAACCTTTTTTCACTTATTAGTCGCCATTAAATTTTGTTTTAAAAAAAACAATAAAAACAGTGTACGAAAGAATTTAATTTTTGAAAATATTTCGACAACAAAAAATCAACCGTGCATATATTATTGCAATATGCAAAAGGGAGAAAAGACCAAATTTTACAGTTAGTGCTTCACGGGAACAAAAACCAACATAAGGCACCATTTACAAAGATTTCATCCTTCTTTTACGAAGAATTTATATGAGCTTGAGAATGCGGTTCACAAAGAACACGATACTTGCATAGCTAGTGTCAGCGTAAATTATAAAAGTGCCACAAAATGCACTTACAATGTCGTTCTTGTGGACAACTATGTTAAAAGTCAAAAACCCTTAATCTGACGCAAGGATAACTGCAATAACAGCGTTTATTGGTAAAATGATGTCACTGGATTTACCCGCGCACAACAATTTACATGATCGCAGTTTTCAAAGGTTGCTAAGGATTCTGGAGCCTTGATATGAACTTCCACGCAAAACAACCTTCTTCATACAAGTTATCCCAAAGATTTATGGAAAGATTGGACATCGAGTTATAAACACGATAAAATATGAAATAATTTCACAAACATACCTTATGCAATTACTACTGACATGTGGTTTTCAAGGGCACAAGATTCATACATTTTATTTAACTTATCATTTTTGAGTGCCGACTTTAAGCTCAAAACGTTCGCACATAAAAACAAGTTTTTTACTAGGCAGCACACTGCCGACAGAAATCTAAAATGCAAGAAGATATAAGCAATGACTGGTCGCTTCTGACCTTGGTAAAATATCTGTATTCTGTGTTCATGACAATGGAGCTAATTTGATATCTGCTTTTAAAAAGATCTCATGGTACTATATGGACTGTTTTAGTACTCACTGCAATTAGCAATATCGCATGCAGTGGAAAACATGTCTAGATTCAAAGAAATGCTTTAGTCATCGAAGAAGATAGTGAGCTATTACCATACTTCGAACGTAGCCATGGAAGAACTGTACAGAAAGAAAGTTGTAGCAGGTGAAAGATTCTGGATTTGGTAGACAGTTGGAAAACTTATCCGAAGTGCAACTAGTATATGCTGAAGGGTTTGTAGGAACCGGCAAATGTTATCAAAGAAGATATAGCTACACACGACATATCAACTTCAGCACTTACTACTAATCAGTGGAAATTACTTGATGGCTATAAGAATACGTCGATCTATCTTGAAAAGGCACAAGAGTCAATTCAAGTAAAATGTACCCCTCCAGATCATTAGTATTTATAATGATATATTTTCTAAAAAGAACATTCGTTGATTAATACTTAAGATGTCGATTCTAGTCATTGATATTGCTGTTGTAAATGAGCTTTTAAATGAAATCCATTACTACTTTGAAAACTACAAAGAGAGAACACCAGAAAGGATGTGAACCTACTTATACCAAAGGTTTAGAAATGTTTTGTTTTCACCTGAACAGACTGCAACAATTGAAGAAGAATTCGCGGATTTCTTCAAGTCGTAATTTAGCAAGCTAGGATATCTGAAATGTGGAAAAAAAGAAGTGTCAGTAGATTTTGGAAATGCTAGAAAATTCATGAACGTATCCAACAAGCTAGAACTTAGCTCATATGATATTCATTCAAAAGATAAACTAGATTTTAGCAGGTATTGGATAAGTTGTTTAAGGAAACGTCATCCCAGACATTTGCTAAGTTTAATCTCCACCTTGCTTCTGACCAGCTTGAAAAACATGAGTTAAGCTACTGTTAATCTAAATTCTTATTGGGTAGTGAAGGGTATCTATTAGAATGGTGGAAGAATCGGCAGCATTTATTGCCAACGTTATCTTTTTTGAGTAGATGTTTCTTGTTTATACCAGCTACTGAGGTAATGTCTGAATGTCTCAACTCATATCAGCAACATATTCAGTGCAAAGTGTACAAATATGCTCCAAGATAACGTATCTAAGAACATTTCTACATAAAAATCTTTGAAACATAAAACTAAACTGACCTGAATGTTTTATTTGTGGAGTGTTGACTTGACTCTTTCGATTGAATTAATTATATTCGTTTCAAATTTCTAATTAAATTATAAATAATTAATATAGTGAGAGATTGCCAAAATAATAGATTTGAGATTAACTTTAAAAATCATATTTTGGGTGATTCTCATAATGACAGTTATCAATGACATGACACACTGAGCACAGAATTATACGATATATTACTATCCAAATTTGTAACGGATGGTAAATACTGTATTTATTTCATAATAACGATAACATTATTTCCAATGAAATATGATTAAAATTGCACAACTACAATGGCATAAAACAATGTAGTAGCAAATAATAAAAATAATAATTGAAAAAATGCAAATAATTTACCACAAATATCGAATCGTATTTTGGAACATTTGTATGATATCGAATCGAGTTAGAAATTTCATTTCGCACAGTACTAATATAAAAGCTATAAATCAACTAGAGATCAACAATATACATTTTGTATGAATGTCTTACAAAATCAAACCATAATTTGTTTAAAAAAAATAATTTTTAACAAGAATAGTGAAAATGTCTTACAATTAATCAAAAACTTGTTTAAAAGCTTGAATTTCCTAAATAAAAAAATCAATACTTTTTCCAAAAAAAATATTTTCAAAATATCGGTTCTAGTAGTTGCTTATATTGTTATTAAAAGGAAAACGGAACAAATTTCCTTAATTTTATCTTAGAATATTATAGAAAGGGTCATTTTAAATGAAAAACTTTTAATCAATAAAATTTTAATCAAAAAAAGATTTAATCAATAAACTGATAACCAAAAATATATATTTTAATGTTTATTCTTCCCAATAAGCAAAACAAAAGGTTTGTCCAAGTAAACGAAAGAAGAAGTAGAGTTTTTGCGAGCTGAAGAGATGATATTAAATATAATTACATTTCTTATGCGAATTGTGGCCATTATCGATTATTAAATATAAATAATTTAGATTTTTATATCAACATTTTAAATAAAAGAGGTATTTAAAATTTTTTTATTGGCTTTGCATTAAAGTTTAATGCGAAATATTGAATGTAACCAACTAAAATCTAATTCTGTTTTATGCAATACTTAAAATTTATTTATTTGATTAGTCTTTTTTTGACAAATTAGAACCAAAATAAAGTCATCTTTTAAAGCGTTTTACTGATTTTTATTTGCACAATTTCACTTCAGTTGGCAAAAACACACTTAATTAGTTTCACTTTTCAGTAATATTCATCAAGAAATTCCAGATATAACTTGGTCATATAATTTTTTGAATTAAATTTTATAGTGAAAATGTAGTGAATCGAATATTATATAAGTTTATCTATGATAGGAATCTTTCAGATATATCTTTTGATATGTAATATATTAAGTAAAAAGTGCGAATGAAATGTAAATAATACGAGTATGGAATAGTTTTTGATCATTTCTTCGTATCAGATTAGTGTAAACAATAATAGTTTAAACAAATTTACGAGGTAGATACTTTTAATTCAAAAGTGCATGGATAAAAACTTTAAACTAAAATATTTATTTAAAAATCAATGAAATTTATGTGATTCTTAATAACTCGTGTTTATTGTGAAGCTTGGTTGAACCTCTTGCATTTTAGCTAAATTATCATTAGTGTTTTATTTAATTTTATAATTCATAAATTTGTTGTAAATTCAACTGTTTGTGTATTGACACATGTATTGCAACTATGGAATAGGATCTAAGGCAAACAAGTATTATTAAAGATATTTATCTGTACAGATTATGTTCAAAGACTCAAAATTTTAACAAGTTATTAGCGAAAAGTTTTAAATATTTTTCTTCCATCAAATTTAATAAAGTAAATAGCATTTGTTTAGTTCTTTCATTGCTGTTTTGGCACTTATAGTTAAAAATTGTTTAGTAAACTTTTAAGTTACTAAAATAACTTCTTTTTTAAGTTAAAGAAAACTTTTCTTTTTATTTGTTCTAAAAGTGATGTTTATACTTGTTTTATCAAACAAAAATCAATTTCACTACAGAGAAAACATTATTATTATCGGATTTTAACATTAGATGGATATGACTTTAAATTTTTGATAAAATTAAGCGATATCATTTTACTGGTAATTTATTTGAAGCCTTTCTGCTTAACTTATCTCAATGCTTTGAGATTAAGATATTTATACTAATAGTGTCATAAGAATTGTACACTTACATCAATTAGCCTGTATTTTTATGAGAATTTTCTTCATCACCCAAATAAATACCTAAACATTGATTTTCTAAACCAAATTATTATCTAAATTATTCAGCTTTATTAGTTAGGAAAAACACAAATGATTTTCACTGGTGGTTATGGTTATGGTTATAATTCTAATTTTTTTGAGATTATAGTACCTTTGAAAAAACTATTAACTTTTATAACAATGTCACTAATAAAATTGATAGTAATTTTTTTATAAATAACTATAAACCAATCTCTATCTTATAAAATATTTAAAATTATTACTAAATGATTAACCGACAGTTCGTTTGCAAAGATGACTTGTATTTTGAATGTGCAATTTATCTTTTTATCGAAATAACAACAAGAATGTAATGACTTTTTAGAAAAAATATTACCAGAATATGTAGAATCATGTTACATTGAAATCCGGTATTTTAATAAAATACTAGTTTTTAATCGTATTTGACACTTGTAAATGAAATAAAATATTTTAAGAATTTAAAACAGATTTTTCATTATAAGAAAATACCGAACGGCATCTTACATTCGAATTTTGACTAGCAATTGAGTAAACTAATTACTTGAATTATCATATATAAAGAAATGTTGGTTTTTGTTGATCTCATGATAGGATTAAATACCTTTAAAGCAACGATGAACATTTTTTTTCATGTATTTGTAAAGAAAAAAGTACTCAATTTCATATTTGTATAGTTGGTATTAAAAAATTAATAGTTTTTTATTTGTATAGTTACTACTTAAAAAGTACTAGATTTCCTATCTATATAGTTACTACTAAAAAAGTACTAGATTTCATATCTATATAGTTACTACTAAATTTCCTATTTGTATAGTTAGTATTAAAAAAGTACTAGATTTCATATCTATATAGTTAGTACTAAATTTCCTATTTGTATAGTTAGTATTAAAAAAGTAATAGTTTTTTATTTGTATAGTTACTACTAAAAAAGGACTAGATTTCCTATCTATATAGTTACTACTAAAAAAGTACTAGATTTCATATCTATATAGTTATTACTAAATTTCCTATTTGTATAGTTAGTATTAAAAAAGTATTAGTTTTTTATTCGTATAGTTACTACTAAAAAAGTATTATTTTTTTATTTGTATAGTTACTACTTAAAAAGTACTAGATTTCCTATCTATATAGTTACTACTAAAAAAGTATTAGATTTCCTATCTATATACAGACAGCCCTCGTTTTTTATGGCACCCCGGGCATGGGGCACCCCGCCAAAATCAAAAACCTGTAAATATAAATTATATAAATAGATTATAATAATTTTTTTCAGATTTTACCCCGTTTTAGGGCACTTTATTATTTATTAGACTAAATTGGGATTATATGTCATGTCCATTTTGGGAATATCTGATATTCCCTTTTCGGATGCGCTATC
>CAKKLC010006820.1:31552-44233 GCA_918559645.1 Ceratonova shasta | reverse complement strand
AGTATTAGTTTTTTATTTGTATAGTTACTACTAAAAAAAGTACTAGATTTCCTATATATATAGTTACTACTAAAAAAAGTACTGGATTTCATATCTATATAGTTAGTACTAAATTTCATATTTGTATAGTTAGTATTAAAAAAGTAATAGTTTTTTATTTGTATAGTTACAATAAAAAAAGTACTAGATTTCATATCTATATAGTTAGTACTATATTTCATATTTGTATATTAATAAGAAATCAACAATTTTTTGGTTTGTATAGTTACTACTAAAAAAGTAATAGATTTCATATCTATAAAGTTAGTAATAAATTTCTTATTTGTTTATTATTTAATAAGAAATCAACATTTTTCTTGTTTGTATAGTTACTACTATAAAAGTATTAAATTTAATATTTATTTAGTTAGTAATAAACTTCATATTTAAATAGTTAGTACTAAATTTCATATTTATATAGTTAGTACTATATTTTATATTTATTTAGTTAGTAATAAATTTCATATTTGAAAAGTTAGTACTAAATTTCATATTTATATAGTTAGTACTATATTTTATATTTATTTAGTTAGTAATAAATTTCATATTTGAAAAGTTAGTACTAAATTTCATATTTATATAGTTAGTACTTTATTTAATATTTATTTAGTTAGTAATAAATTTCATATTTTGTATTAATTAATTAAAAATTAGAAATTTTCTTGTTTGTTTAGTTACTACTAAAAAAGTATTAAATTTCATATTTGTATACTATTTAAAAAAAATTATAATTTTCATGTTTGTATAGTTAGTACTAAAAAAGTGATAAATTTCATACATAGTTATATATTAAGTAAAAAGAAAGTACCAATTTAGTTGTTTGTAAAGTTACTAGTAAAAACGAAATAAATTTCTTATTTGTGTATTTAATACTTCAAATTATTAACTTTCAAAATTATTATAGTTAGTAATTTAAAAATACTTAATTTCTAAATTTTACAATACATAAAAAGCCTTTTAAATCTGTGATAATTGAGAGTTGCAGAAATTTACAAAAAATTCATAAAAAACTTGAAAAAGTTTTGAGAATAGTTTTTGTAATTTTCATTAATTATTGTAACATTTTTATGCTGATTTTAAGACATTTATAAATTTGAGTTCAACACGTATTTTTAGCAATTAATTAGAAAATTAGACTATGCATATGGAATATAAATATATATACTATATCGTAGTGCGCAAGTTGCGCCAATTTTTTTTTAATTTAAAATATTTTTAAAAATACTCAAAAATGCAGCGAGAATTTGACAGAGATCAAGAATTGGAAAAATAAGCACCTCAGATCATTTTTTCCCCAAACGTCAAAGAAAATCTTTTATACAAGGGTAGAACCTACTATATAAAAACCCAAAACAATAATTTAACTACCTGGAGATGTACCGATAGGAAATGTTCTGAATTGATAAAAACAACTATTGTTTTGAAGATCTTAAAAGAAAAAATATCATTATCATACAAAAAAAAACAGATGCGGAAGTGAAATTACTGATTTTTTAACAAAACTTAAAATCTATTACAAAGGTTCCCAGATGTGGCCCAACACGATTGTTTCTTCCTTATTAAGTAATCTCGATCCTTACTAGAAGCAGAACTTCCAAATACATTATCATTCAAAAAAACGGTTTGAAACAAAAGAAAGAAGCTCCAAAATTTTACTTTTAATGAGGAGGAAGATATTGCAGATGAGCTAAGAAAACATTATCCGGAAATAAGTTTTTATTGTGTGATAGTGGAATAAAGGATCCCCAAAGAGTTTTGATTTTTAGTAACTCTTCTTATCAAGAGTATAATTCAAAATCAAAAGTTTTTCTTATATATGGAACATTTTATTGTTCTTTGGGAGATTTTATGCAACTTTATGTAAGTCATTGCTGTTTATTTAAAAGTTTTTTTCCGTGCGTATTAAGCTTTTTGAAGAATAAAGAAGAAACAATCTATGTAAAACTATTCGAAATAATTAAAAAATTGTTGATCCTAAATTTTTTAATTAATATAATTGTAGATTTCGAAAAGGATCCTATCAATGCATGTACAAAAGTATTCCCATATGTTAAGGTTTCAAATCGCTTATTCCATTTTAGGCAGATAGTATGGAATAATTTACAGAAAAACTACCTAGCTGATATCTATAAAAGAGAACATCAATTTAGCAAAACAATTAAGTGTTTAATGGCCTTAAGTTTTCTACCAATTGATAAGATTTTATTCGGATTCGAGGGTATTAAAACCCAATTAAAAAGAGCTTATGCATCTATAAATCTTGATAAATTATAAATTTTTTTGAAATCAATTATATTGATCAAGGTTAATATATTTCATGGAACGCAACAGAGAGGTTGGAGCACAGCTTCTACTTACCACAAATATATGCGAGAGATAATAATAATAGCATAAATACCTTATTGAATGTATCTCACCCATCTTTGAGTAATTTGATCCTTATATCTAGAGGAAAGGGTGCTTTAACAACAAAGAAGTGTCGATACTGCTTTAGTTGAAAATAAAAGACTATTAGGAAGAAAAGAAGACATTTGAAGTTAGATAAACTGAACGAATTGTTAAGAAGATGCTCTGAATATGATATTAAAGACTATTTAAAGGCAGTAGTCATCACCTACAACTGCCTATTCGAATAAAAAATGATTCTTGACGTTTATTTTATTTTTTAAGTCTTTTGAAATTTTTTGCAAACTTTTAAAAAAATGACGCAAATGGCACCAAACCGTTCTATATACAGTAGAAGTCGCTTAACACAAATTATATCGATACCACGATAGATATTCTGTTTAATCGTTTTTTTTTCTGTTTAAGCGAACAATTCTTAAATTGTTTGAATAAAATGAATATACTTCTTTTTATTTATCAACGACCAAATTGTGTTATTTTTGATTGCCTGGTTCTTACTTTTAAAAAACGTCTGTGCAGATCATCTTCAAACATTAAAAGTTTTTTATAATCACTGGAATTTTTAGCTTCTAATAATTAATGAATTTTGACTATTTTGATCGCATCCAATGCTTCTTCAACGTTTACTTTACTCTACTCTAACATTGTACTATCTTACAAAATTTCATAAAAAAAATTGATTTTTTCTAATCAGCTACGGTATTCATTGTTTGAATGTTATTGTCCAAATTCAAATACGTATTTAAATAATTTTTTGAGGTGAAATCATTTGATAAATCCTGACTTTTCATTGGTATTATTTTTAAAAAATGCTTCGGTATTCGAGTTAATGTGGTCATTTATACAATAAAAGATCATTGAATGAACAAACACAATTTCTTATTGTTTGGCCAGTCAGATTATTTCAGCTGTTTTTTTATCATTCGGATCGCATCAAACAAGTTTCCTTTATGTATTTTATTTATTTCTGTGGTTTTAAAGAAATGTTACCAATTTTTTTTAAAAATTATTTTAAAATTTATTATAACTCAAGCATCGATAGGCTGTAATACACTAATTGTGTTTGGAGGAAGAAAAAATGTTAATATTTGTTAAAATGTCATTCATATTGTGGTGTGATAGGCAGTTATCTACCAAAAAGATAGATATTTCGACCAAGTTTTATAAGTTCAGCTTTCCATTTACAATAAAACTCTTTTAAAGATATCCGAGGTCATCCATGCACTTTTATTTGCAAAATATTTTACATTTTCCATTTTTTTTAATTTTAAAAACATCTCGGTTTCAAATATTTCCCAATTATAAGTGGCAAAATCTTTTTTATCTGTCATACTTGTACAAAGTAAAACAGTAAGTCTATCTTTTGATATTTTGGTACCGTAGGTAACTTTGTTATAAAATTTAAAAGGTAATATACGATACACAGTCCTGTTTTATCGGCATTAAATAAGTTTATTTAGTAGTAGGATTCTCTGATTTCTATCCATTTTTTTAACAACTCTAAAACAACTAATGAGTTGATAGCTTTAGACTCTTCAGATATATTACCAAAGACTATGTACTTTCTCTTTTTGAATCTTGCAATCCAGCTAGGATTACATTAAAAAGTCTCAATCCTCTCATACTTAGCTATATCATCTACTTTCTGTGATAAAATGTGGCTGTTAATTTGTATGTTTTATTCCCTTTGAACCTTGAATCATTCCAGCAATTTCTCATCAATCACAATATATGGTGAATTTTTTCCTTTTTTAGTTACCGAGGATCTTAAGCCTACAATACTGACCAATTTTTCTGTTTTGTTTTTGATGCTATGTATTTCTGATGGAGATACTTTATATGTTCTTGCTAGTGATGCTTGTGTTTATGAAGTATCAAACTCTCAAAGTATCATATATTTTTCCTTAAGCCTTAATTTTTGCTTCCTTTTGTTAATCATTATTAATGGCAATAACAAACATTATTCTGTTTATCAGTAAACGCTTAAAAGAAATTTTTAACTTTATAATCTCAAGAAAAGAACAAATTCGGACTTTAAAATTCAGTTTAGCGACAAAATTCTTTTAAAAGAACTGATTTTTAAATAAATTTTACCGTAAATTTAATTTACATACATTTCAGATCCTAATACGAAGTTCTAGCAGTTTAGACAGTTATTAAAATAATGAATTATATACAAAAGGTTTAAATCTAGCTAGCATAATTAATTCTAATTATTTCTGTTAATTAGTTTTTTTTATACGAACTTTATCAATAATAAACATACATCACCCTTTATTTTTATACATCTAAAGATACCAGTTACACTTACAGATTCAACTTAAATCAAACTATAAAACATATTGATTAAATCTATGGAATTTTAAGTAGAAAATTTGACATTTTATTACAATAAATATGACATTATAGTAAAGGTGTTTAATTAAAATGTTTCTTATTTGATTATTTTAATAAATGTACCAAAGTATTTTTCAAATATTAAGTTATGAATATAATATTAATTAGACCTTTTAAAACAGTTTGTTAATTGTTAGTTATTCCTTTGAAATTTTTAATTTGACAGTATTTATGTAGATGATATAAGGATTCGCATATTATGAAAATTAAAAACGGAAAATAAATATATTATTCATTAAAATAAAGAATGTATACGTTTGATTTAAATATAAGTTTCATTATAATACGTTTTTGAATTATTTGAGATTGACCTATATTTATTTAGTAAATTTTAACTTTCTTATAATAGATTAACTCGTAATTGAAGTGTTTTTTATATCTAAATTATTAAAATATCCTTTAGTTTCTTTACGTACACTAAATTTGCCAATAAATATGATTTTACATTACCCAAATCGTTTAACAATTATATAAGAATAACCACTAAAGAAATATTTTCAATCTTAAGAAATAGAATAAATTTGGTTCTATTGTAAATATGATCCTTATTAAGATTATATTTATGCGTCCAAATATTTAAAAATAATAAAAAAATTCTCTAGTCGTCGTAAGAAACTATCTTACGAAAAAATATATGATCTTTCTTCGATAATTATTTTGCTGCCAAACCTAATTATATGTAGTCGTTTCCATTGCCATTTATATTTTGAGTGTTATTGTTTACCAAAACCCTATTATTTGTTGGTAAGTCCACATATATTATCATACATAATCGTTTACAAGAAGAAAATTAAAGACATTTATACTTGTCGTTGGCAATAGGAAGGCAGAAAGACTCGATAACCTTTTTCGTATTTGCGTACGTTTTAGTAGAAAAACAGATAATAAATCATGCAGATGGATAAATAAAGAAACTGGAATAAAACGAGATACATTGGCAAAATGGTAAAACTTAGAAATGACCTATTGTCGATTAAATGTTTCAGCAGAATACGGGATTAAGTAATTCCACGTATTATGTTTAATTTTCGAGCTGAGTAACTTCAAATTCTTTTTCAGTAATCACAATAGTTTTTTATAGCTCAGATCAAGAAATTATTAGTTGTGAAATAAAACTTTGAAGAAATTTTGCTGATATATCACACATTGCTGTACATATTAGCTGTACTTTCAAAGAGAAAATTTTCAATGGTAATATAGATTATGATTATTTATATTATCCCTTGTACAATTCAAATTAGTTATAATGGACCAGGAGATATCAACTGGCAGTGATTTTGATTCAGAAGAAGAATATTCTCTGGATGATAGTCATTCCGAGACTGAATCAGATGGCAGTCTATTTCCTATTGCAAAAAAAAGACCACCATTATATGTGATGTATTATTCGAAAGAATCAGAAAGTGAATATGAAGTTCCTAATACTTCTATCAATGTGCAGTGTATAAATAAAAATACCGGAAATGGCAAAATGTGGACAGAAGTTGAAAGAGATCCGCATCTAGTCGGTTTTCCCCCAATTATTATTTATTTAAATTAAATTAAAAAAATTAAAATTAAAAAAGATCAAAATGTTATTTAATTAATTCAAAACATATTTCAAATTCATTTCTTACACAATTGTCTTTTCACATCCATTCGATTAGATACTCTTTTAATTTTTCTTTTAAAGAAATCATTGAAATTTTAGGATCTAGTTGGCTTCCCCTATTATAATTTTAAATTATATTTAAAAAATAAAAATTAATTAAAATTAAAAAAAAGACCTGAATGTTATTTAATTAATTCAAAACACATTTCAAATTCATTTATTCTACAATTATCTTTCCACATCCATTCGACTAGATACTCCTCCAATTTTTCTTTCGAAGAACCCATTGAATTTTTGGATCTAGTCGGTTTTCCCCAATTATTATTTATTTAAATTAAATTAAAAAAATTAAAATTAAAAAAGACCAAAATGTTATTTAATTAATTAAAAACACATTTCAAATTCATTTCTTACACAATTGTCTTTTCACATCCATTCGATTAGATACTCTTTTAATTTTTCTTTTAAAGAAATCATTGAAATTTTAGGATCTAGTTGGCTTCCCCTATTATAATTTTAAATTATATTTAAAAAATAAAAATTAATTAAAATTAAAAAAAAGACCTAAATGTTATTTAATTAATTCAAAACACATTTCAAATTCATTTATTCTACAATTATCTTTCCACATCCATTCGACTAGATACTCCTCCAATATTTCTTTCGAAGAACCCTTCATTTTTAATCTTTTCTTGAGTTTGTTCCACAATGACTCGATATTCTGTGTATAAACCTTGTTTTAGGCTTATCAAAATTTTCAGAATGATTCACAGTTAAATTTGAAATGCCAATTTCTTCCAATCTAACATACTCATCCACTTATCACTCTATATTATTGTTCCTTCTGCACAACTGGATTGTATTCTCGGAAATAATACATTCGCAGAACGGTTCTTGACAAAAGTCACCAACTATTTCGCCAGATTAAATGAAGTATCCGCGATTCCAAACACCCAAAGTGGACCTACTGGTACTCTTCCCACATGAAATTTTTGTTTGTAGCGGAACATTGAATCGTCAATTTGACAAACCACACCATTGCCTCCTAAACTAATAAGATACTTTACAAACCAAGCAGCAAACCTATCTCGTTCGGATTTAGCAATTTTAATTGTTGAATCCTTAGACAAACCAAATTAACAAATTATTTTGACTTTTGGTACATTAGAGAACCACCTAAATAATATCAGCACCAAAACTCTTAAATCCAAGTTAAAACCACTAAAAAACTGCCAACTCCTCTTATGCTACATATTCTTTAAAACATCTGCAATTTTTTTATTGCATCTAAATGCCTTACAATCTCTACTGCCTTTATACTTCATTTCGCAAAGTGCAACACCCCATCCTTCACACAAAACAACACTCTTCAATACGTTTTTTTACCTCAAAAACTGGATCAAAGTATTAACAACTTCCAAGAATGGTGAAATACCAGTGTCGAAAACCATTACTAGGGCTAAAAAATAATAATCTCTTAATTGAAATTTTTTATTTTTAAATTTTGGTAGATTTTTTTCACCCATGGGGGAAAAACCGACTTGATCCAGAGATCCTACAGTTTTTGAATTTCGAGGAAAGAATCAAGGGTTGAATCTTGCTGGAAAATAAAAACTCAAAACGAGTTAATTGATATATTGATTTTTGATGAATTTATTAATATGTTGGTTCAAAGGACTAAAGAGCAGGCTGCAGAAATTATAGGACGAAAAGGAACAATAAGAAAATGATAAGAGATAAAATAATTGGGAATCCACTAATCGCCGGGAAATGCAAAAATTTAAGTGTTGCTTCTTCTTATGGGAAGCATAAATCTGCCTTCCATGAGCATTATTGGAAAAAAAAACCATTTATATAATTTGCCATTTTTGAGAACTCAAATGTTGCCAAACCGTTTTAAAATATTATAAGGATGTCTTCACTTTTCGAATAGCATAAACCAAGAAAGTAAGCTAGACAAGATCGAACCGATTGTTGAACATTTTAATAACTTGATGAATTTAGTGTACAATACTGGCAAGAGATTTAATTTTAGATGCGTCTTTGGTAATATAGCGTGGTCGTCTTTACTTTGGGCAATATAAAAAAAATTAAATTTGGCGTAAAGTTATACGAATCAGGCTAATCACAGGGGATGATACTACGCATACAAATTTATTGCGGAAAATCTGGAATTTTAACAGACCAGCAGAATCACAGTACTTCATTTATGTTTTCTCTTATGAGCACCTTTCTTGATATGGGTTTTTTTTGTATATGAACAATTTTTACAACTCCGTGTCATCAGCAAAAGAGTTAAAATTGCGCTCGACATATATTTTTGGAAATTTAAGACCCCATCGTAAAGCAAATCCAAAAGAATTAATCAAACAGAAACTAAAGAAGTTCGAGTATAGTTGCAAGCTATCCCAATCGCTCGTTATTTGTAACTGCAGAGATCAAAGAGATGTACTAATCATATCATAATATGCACAGAGCTGAGATGGTTGAAATTGCTAACCTAAATGGACGAATATCCATCAAACTAAATATTATAAGAGATTTCATAAAAGGATGGTAGGTGTAATCTGTTAAGATCATATGCTGTCCTACTATAGTGCTATGAAAAAAATTCTTCGGTTGTATAAAAAATATCTTAAAATATCATAGAAATGGCTGTGCTTAATGCATATATTGTATTGTCAGCAACTGAACGCAGAAAAGAAAACATCTATTTAATTTAGAGAAGAAGTTCTAAATATTGGCTAAATGGAGGCCAAGATGCAGCTATTCAATCTCATCAATCTACGTCAATCATACGCCAATAAAAAATTCCCCTTATTATTTTTATTATATTCCTTACACACAATAAAAGAAAAATCCAACTCGCAAACATAGAGTTTATGCAACAAAAATGATTCGAAATAAGACTCTATATTACTGTCCGAGCTGTCCTGATTAACCTCCATTATGTATTGGCTGTGTTACAAATTCAATCATAAAAGATAAGGTATAATAAGTGATTCAGTTGCTATATGATTTTGTAATAAATACACGATGCAGATGCTTTTTCCGTGAAAGATCATTCTCTATAAGAATTAAAGTAGTTTTTTTGTAAAATTTTATTTGAAGTATTTTACATGTTGTTTACATATTTATATTATGTTTGTGGCAAAAAAAAGCTGTTGATTCAAAAGCCTGCATTTTTAAAATATATTTAAAGTATATAATTATACTCCTCTTTGACAAGGTGAATAGCACTGATAAGACTAGTATACTGGTGCTTGGCAACGAATAAGTTAATATAAGGTTTTTCAAAATTTTTATTATAACATTTTATACATTTATTTAATAAATAACAAAATTAATTGTAACTATAGCTTTTTAACTTAGTATTTTAATATTTTTGTTAAAATAAAAAACGTAATGCCAATTTGCGCAAATTCGTTAAATAAAAAAATTTTTCAAAATAGCCCTTAAAAAAATGCAAAATTTTTTTAAGAGCAGCTACAACAAAGATGATACATATTCTCCTAGAGTATTTGATTCAACTAGAGGAAAAAGAAATCTTATTTATTAAGGTATAAAATATTATGTCAGAACAGTTGGTGGGTATCTAACAACCTGGAGATGTAAAAACAAGAAATGCTCTGGTTTAGTGAAGACAGATTCTAATCCGTTAGTACTCTCAGAGACACCTCATAACCATCGAAGGTTGTCTGATACTGTAATTAGAGTGCTTTTGGTTAGGCATGAGTTTAGAAGTATATCTATTGGTTCTCAAATGAGACCTAATATGATAATATCTTCTCTCCTCAGTAGCCTTGATGCTAACGAGAAACATCTTCTGCCTAAAAATAAGACGCTGAGACAGATTGTTAGGAATCAAAGGCAAAAGATAGCTAACTTTACCGTTAACAGAGAAAAAGATCTAGCTGAAGAGCTAAAAAAATCGGACCATGTATATTTCCTGACCCGAAAGGTCAGGTAATATACACGAGTATTAAATAATTAAAATTTTTTATAAAAACCCCTAATGCATTTTGAAGAACGTTAAAGAGAACTAGAAAAAATGACAACTGAAGAGATGGTTGTAAATCTTATGAATCATGGATTTATACATGATGCAATGCTTTGTCCATGGTGTGAATATCAGATGTGTTTAAAAATATCATCTGTTAAATTGGATGGAATGGAATGGCGTTGTATGAATGGAAGATGTTTACACTATCAAACAACATATTCTATCAGAAATGGTAGCTGAATGGAAGATTTTAAGTTTTAAGCGTTAACTATGTTTAAAATACTTTTTTACTGGTCAGATGGTATCATTCAAAGAGATATTTTAAGATTTGTTGTGGTGGGAAGAGTTGCGTTATATAAGTTCAGAAAACTTATTGTTTCAAAAATATCAGAGTATTTTGTTGTCAATCCTTTGATGCTTAGTGGTCCTGGATGCACTGTTCATGTTGATGAAACAATGATCAATCATAAGATTAAAGCGCATAGAGGAAGAACTCCAAGACAACAAGTTTGGATGTTATGTATCGTTGATACTTCTTTTGTGCCATCTAGAGGATTTTGTTGTTCTGTTGAAAACAGAAGTGCGGCACATATGCTTCCAATCATTTCTAGTGTTGTTAGGCCGGGTTCAACGATATATACTGATGATTTTAAATCTTATTTAGGATTGGCTAAAGTTAACAATTATATTCATATGGCCGTATACCAAAAATATAACTTTGTAGATCCCATTACCGGTGTTCACACGCAGAATGTTGAATCCTTTAACAATAAGATTAAAAAGAAGATCAAGAACATGTATGGATTGGATGCTACAGGACGTGAACTTTTTATTCAAGAGTTTATGTTCATTGATTTATTTAAATCTTCTAAGTATGATGAAGTTCTTAAAATATTAAAAATAAAATTTTAATTGTTTTTTTATAATTACTATTGTTTTTCAATTAACTGTTTTTTTTAAAATTTGGGTCACGAAATATACACCAACCCCATTCGGGTCAGAAAATATACATGATCCAAAAAATCTTTGTCGGTTAATAGCTTCTAGTTATATGATAGTAGATCTAGTAATCATTCTAGAATTTTAATATTTTTCAAACTCTCTGTATTATGAATATATAGCAAGATCTGAGGTTTTTCTTTATAGATGGTACTTTTTATTGTTTGCCTCAAGAGTTTACACAGCTGTATGTTATACACTGTTGTTTTTTAAAAGGTATTTTCATTCTATATTGTGTTTTCAATGAGTAAAGAAGAGCAGGTATACATTAAGCTATTTGAAACAATCCACCGGCTACTATTCCCTCACAATTTAAAAAGTATAATACTTACTTTAAAAAGGCTCCTATAAATGCCTGTAAAAACCTGTACCCCATGACCAACATTTTAAACTGCTTGTAGGATTTTGGGCAAATAGTACGGCGAAACATTCAAAAACATGGTTTGTAGCCAGCTATAGAAGCAATAGCACTTTTAGAATGAATTTGAAGTTTAAAGTGGCATTAAGTTTTATGCATATTGAAAGAGTAATTATCAGATTTGATGCTCTTAAATGTAGAATCATGCAAGAGTCTGAATCGCAGAACTTAAATGATTTTTTAAACTTTTTTGAAAACAACTGTATCCGAATCGAGATGTATGTGTCTTGGAATGCTATTGAAAGGGTGTTATTGGGTCTCCCTCTCACTACTAATATATGCGAGGGGTACAACAATATCATACACTCTCTTTTAAATAGCGCTCATCCCACTTTAACCTCTCTTCTCCTTATTATTAGAGAGAAAGATGTTATTGCTGAAAAAAATATAGAAACAGCACTATCAGAAAACAAAAAAATATTAAGAAGAAGGGAAGATGCTATAAAACTTAAGACTAAAGGATTTATTAAACAGATGTGTTGAATGCGAAGCTATTGACTACTTATAGGCAGTTGCAATGTTTTTTAATTGGCATTTTGAATAAATTAAAGCTCCTTCAATTTTAGTTTTTTTGATTTTTAAGGGTTATTTTGAAAAATTTTACGTTTTAAATAAATGGCGCAAAATGCGCTTTTGGCGCCAAATATGCATAATCGTATTTAATGAATAAAAAAGTTAATTGTAACTATTGCTTTTTAAACTTAGTATTTTTATATTTTTATTAAGAAAAAAAATTCTCAAAATTGGGCTGTAATTATATATTATTCTTAATTTTTAGTCAAATAAATATTTACAGGTTTTAAACCTTTTAACTATAAAAATCATTGA
>CAKKLC010006806.1:7410-23049 GCA_918559645.1 Ceratonova shasta | reverse complement strand
CAATCCCATTGAAAATGCTTTTTCAAAAATAAAAGCATTCGTCAAATCTAGATTGTCAGTAGCAAACATTAAATCAATAGTAAATCTACTGGTTATAGCTGTTTTAGAGATTAATGCTAGAGATTGTGAAGGTTTTTTTAGATATATTCAAAGAAATATAACAAATTGTGCAGCAGAGATTCGTTACAAACATCAATAAAATTATTTGCTTACTTTTTTGTAGTTACTAATCAGATATTTTAACTTTTTTTATATGTTTTTTAATTGCTTTGAAATTATGTAAATTAAAAAAAAGATGAAGTTAAAAGAAAAAAAGACGAAGTTCACTGAAAAATGGTATAATAAAAAAATTTTAAAAATAATTATAAAAGCATTTTATTAAGACTACACACAATCTTATAATACTTAAAGAGATAAGTTTATTTCATCTTGGATTATATTATTGGACTATTTATAGTAAATTTTGATATTTTCAAGTTAAATTATTGTCCTTAATTTTACGAAAAACATTATATATAACAGGTCTGAAATTTTTTTGGATTATTGAAAATAAATGGCCGGTAAAAAAATTAATTTTTTATAATTGAAGCATTTTGCTGTAAGCATCATTTTTAAAAGTATCAAGAAAAAGAAACTTATTAACAAATAACCTTCTACCTTCATCATTTAAAACATTTGTTTTCTTTTGTGTTGAGAGTTAATTCTTTGTTGAAGCTTTCAACAGTTTGTGTGTGGACATCTGTAATAGGATATTTAAAATAATATTTATGTCATACATTTGCATGTTCATATCCGTTCAATTTTAAAAGATAATTATAACTTGTCCATTCATCAGTGTGAATAATGGATCCACAACAAAAAACGTTTAATATTATTTGAAGCAATATTCTCTTGGAGCTGTTTTCAACAATCATCAATTTCACCAAATGGAGAAATTGATTACTCACTTTTACAAGTGCCCAAACCTTTTCACGTGGTCCCAGTCCTCTGTTGGTTTTAATATTTGTTATTACTCATCATCTGATCAACTTGCACAGTTGTACCGGGACCATCTAATTTTATAGGGCATAATTGAAAGTAAAACTGAATTTTTGTTAGAAATGTTTTGCCAATTTTTCTCAATGTTAGTCTTGAAACGCCAACAAATCGCAAGATCTTTGACTGGTTATATTCTTTGGCCCAATAAACAGTGATTTTTAAAAAAATTTTAACTCGTTTTATTACATTTTCAAAAATACTATTTCTGTGAAGTGAAATACTAGTCTGATAATTTTCACATGTATGATTTAAACATCTCCATTGATACCCAATTTAACCACTATTTTAAATGCATGTCAGTTTGGCAGTGTTCAAGTTTTACTGAATCGAGAATAATATTATTGCTTATAAGGTAACATCACATGTGTTCATTTGTCATTCAAGTAATTTTTTCTAACTCATTTTCAAGATGCATGGGTTTTATTTAAAAATATTTTTTCCATAATCCGCTTTATTATATATTTAAATGTATTTTCATCTTTAAAGTAGAAAATTAATAAAAATAATCAAATTCGAACATTCATAATATGATTTTTATGAATATAACATTCTGATTCAACATCAAAGAGTATACTTTTTGGAATAGAATTTAATGATATGCTTTTTTCTTAATAATGAATAACAATAATATGTTTTTAAATATTATTTTCAATTATTAATAAAATATTTATTGTAAATTATCAGGAAAGTTTATATTTGTCTCATGTTTTTTCAGCAAATTCTTGAAGTTTATTCACTCTGAAAATTTTTACTTAAAAATACATCAAATTGATAAAAAGTTTGTAGCAAACCTTAAAATTGGAATAAACTTATGAAATTCATATTTAAAAATTAGTTTAACTTTTAAAATAATTTCTAATTTTCATTACTTATAACTTTGAGAATTTTATGAATAAATAAGTATATTAAAATACACCTTTTTAACTTATTCATCGAAGAAATTCTAAAATTATGTTTCAACATACTTTACTTGCTAATTTGAAACAATTTTTATATTTAAAAATTACAATATACAAACATTCCTTGCTTATTTATCTTATTATTCTTAAGGATTTTCCTTGAATAGTACCTAGAAGTAAAATATATAAAATAACTAAAATAATAACCATTTTCGACAGCAAAATACGTTATCAATAATTTAAATTTTATCTTATTTTTTTTTAAAACGTTTTATATTTGATTAAAATATTTACAAATCTCTTCTATAGTATTTTTATCTATAGTAATTTTTTGACTAAATAGTTTGGATTTGAACTAACAAGTTTGATTTACTGAAAAACCTAATTCTTTGGATTGAATTTTAGTTTTTAATTTTTTTTAATGTTTTTAAATTATATTGATTTTTTTTGTATTTTTCTTTCACTGGTAGCATTTTTGATACTTAATTTTGACTGATGCAAAATTTTCATAGAAAGTGGATCCTTAACTTTAATTTATTTTAATATGTTATGAGATTTTATTATCAATCTTATTTTATTAATTTCAATATCTTTAAATACTTATTTAAACACCTTTGGTGGTTAATTATTATCAATATAAAATGAATTTCCACACTAAATACAATCTTCTTCAGTTAAATTGATTTCTATTGAAATATATTAAATATTACCTGAACTTAATTTAGTACCACCTTTATTAATATTTTTATTTTTCAAAAAATTAACAATAATACTTTAGGAATCGGAATTCCATCCAAGATCATTTAATATTTTTGGATCATTTAGAATCATTTTATAAATTATCAAAATATGAATGCCATGATCCATACTCTTTTAAATCAAAAATTTTTAAAATGTCTTTAATTTATAACTATAAATAATTTCTATTAATACAAAGAACAACACTTACACAACTTTTAGAATTATTAAGCACTATTATCACGCTTGTGGATAACTCAACAGCTATCTTAACTCAAGAAAAATACGGTTTATTATTAAATATAAAAATCATAAAGTTTATATTTTTATTATTATTTTGACTTCATGTTAGTTTTAAATGAAGCTCTTCATATCCATTTCTGCAGACTCAAATATGACGCTCATAGTTAAAAAGTTTCATTTTTACTCCTTCGGAAAATTATACCTGCTTCAATTTTTAAGTACTTCTTAAATTAAAATCATAATTCTTTTATGGTTTTTTCAAGATTTACGTGTTAAATAACGATAATTTTAGCCTTTTTATCTATTGTTATTACCTAACTTTTTATCATCTATGCTTGTTTAAATTATTGATTTAAAAATAATTTTATTTTTAAAATTGTATATTAAGTGATAGTTACGTATAAGTAAATATGAGGATCATATGCTAGTAATACAAATTCTTAAATTGATGACAAAAATGAAAAATTATAATACAGTCAGACCTCGTTTTTTGCATATTTTGGTTTTCTAAGATAATATGCAAAAAACGAAAAATTGGAAATAATTAATTTTTTTTTTGTAAAATTGAAGAAAAAAAGTTTTTTCTGTTTAATCTTTCTTTTCCTAATTTGATAAATTGATTTTTCAAGTTCTCTTATATTTTTAATCATTTCCATCTGTCTTTTCGTTTTGAGAGAAGAATTTTTTTAATAATCTTAATGCTTTGACCGCTTCTTCTATTTTTATTTGACAAGTTTTTTGCTTACATTTTCATCCTGATGTATTTCCTGATCAAAACGCTCTTTATATGAATCTATAAGTGAAATAATGTTTGGTGCTTCAAATAAATCTTCGTTTTTCATTGACTTATCTATTTCATCTAAAAGTATAGGATCATTAATTATTTCTGTAAATAGGTTTTCTTCTTCTTTTACTGAATAATCTTTTTCCAGGATAATTTCTTCCTCTACCATTCTTAAATGCACTATTAAAGCAATTTTCAATCGTTTTCGGCTGCAAAGAATCCTACGAATTTTCTAGTAAAAATATGGATTCTTTTAGATCTATTTTAACTTTTACTCTCATTTAAAATTTCTGGATTAATGATTTAAGTAGATATTTGTTATAAAAACATTTAAAACTGCGGATAATTACATGATCTAATGATTCTAAAACACTTGTTGTATTTGGCGGAAGGAAAATAATTTCTAACATATCGAATTTTTCCGCCTCCAATATTTTATGAACTGGAGCGTTATCGATAATTAAGCACCCTTTCTTAGATTTTTTCCGTTGATGTAGATTTAGATATTTTAGAAATTCATCAAAAATATAGGATGTCATCCAGACGGACTTGTTTCCAAAATATTTTACTGGCAAATTCTTGATATCTCTCAAACAACTCTGTTTTTTTTAAGTTTCCGATTAAATATAGCTTCATTTTAAAGTCTCTCGTAATATTTGTACACAACAAGAGAGTAATTCTTTTTTTGCTGTTTCTTTTTGTTTTATTTGATGAACCCTTCTCATTGTATGTGTTTGATGGTAAAAGTTCAAGAAATAACCCTGTCTCATCCGTATTGTAAATGTCAGATGGGTCAAATCGAGAAAGAAGACTAGAAAGAGTACTCTGATCCCACATTTGAACTACTTTCTTGTCGATTTTCTCTGATTCACCGGACTCTTTATAGCTACCAATATTCTTCCTAGATTTAAAACACTCAAACCACCCAATAGAAGTCTTAAAATTCTTAATATTCAATTCTTTGGTCATTTTTAATGCCGATTGTATAATAACATCCTTAGATATTGGGAAATGTTCGGCCCGCAGATGTTTAATATTCTTTAAAAGAAGAATTTCCAGATTATCGTGTTTTCCAGCCCTGAAATTATGCTTATCTTTTATAAAATTATCAAGATTAATGTATTTTGATTTATTTTAAAATATTCTGGATATTGTTGATTAATCAACTTCATAGAAAAGTGAAAGTTCTTTTTGATTATATGTTTTTTTTTCTATTTTTTCCAGAATTTTGCGTTTGTGTTTTAGATATAGTGGTTTGTTTACTTTTTTAGGTTTGGCCATGTTTAATGTTATATTGATGTTTTTTGCAAAAATATTGAAATTTGCAAAAAACGAGGTTTTTTTAAACAAAATATGGACTTAAGGCGAAAAAATTCATTAAAATATGGAATAAAATAGTAAATATACAAAAATCGAAATATGCAAAAACCGAGGTGTGACTGTAGTAATTTTTAAATTAACAAGTAAAATTATTTAATTAATTGCATAAAAATAATTTTGCTTCTCTAGTTTATTTTAATTAAAAACTTATTTAAATTATATTCGTTACTTTGCTTCAACTGTATTCTTCCACAAGTTGGGGGAAGAATCCAGTTGATTTAAAAAAACTTCCCTTCCCTATTGAAGTAAATTTCAAGTATGCACCACATGAAGAATTCATGGACCACCATCCAAATATATCCTTTACTTTTATATTTTTTTTTTAATATCAAGCACGTTTTGCATAACTCTACAACTCATTAAAAATTATAGAAGATTTTGCTGTTTAAAAAAGAAATAAGAGATTCATCCATAATTGTGATTAGTTTAGTTTCAATCTGGTAAAACTGATTATAGTTTTTTTTATAATTTTCATATTTAAAGTTTTGGCGGGAGAATATAAAAAAAATTTTCTCCAAATATTGGATCAACTAGATTTTTAAATAACAAAGACAATACAGGTAGAATCTCTGAAAACAACATAATTTATCTTTAATCGATGACCTCAAATCTTCAATACTATTCCATTTGATAAGTTTCATCTTTATAAAAATTAAATGCCCAAATATTTTCGTTTTAATAATATCATTTGGATAAGATAAAGAATTTATTAATATTAGGACTGAATCAAGTCCCTTAGTTTTTGATTATTTAAAATAATTTTTAATAAATTATTTAAAAACAATTTTTTGTGAATCATTATTATTAATAAAACCTTTATATCTTCAACTAATACTTTTATATTTTTTGCTTTAACCTTTAAAAATGTTTAAAAGATTTCATTTTTAAAGGAAAATTTATTAATAAAAAGCATCCATCTTTTATTAAATATACACGGTAGACCAATAATAGTCAGAATATTTAGTAAAATAAAAGTACTTTCATAATATAATAAATTGTTATTCTTTATACATTTTTTGAAAGAAGATTTAGCTAATCAAAAGTTATATTTCATGTGGCTCCTTTTTTCTCAACTTGTTTTTATAAGAGTCAACATTACTTTTTTATACTCCCATAAATGACAAATTTAATTATATTTTGACAACTTGAACTGTTTAATCATTGACAAGTTTCCCAAATTAGATTTTTTTAAAGCACTTCATATGCTATAATCTACAGGATAAATCTGTAGTGTTCGATAGTCGCATGTGAATTATAATACATTTCAAATTTTACTGAAAAAGAAACTTGATTGAATTTCTGATTTGTAAAACAAAATTTCATCCTATTGTAATATCAAGATATGCAGACCGCAATTTTAATAGAATTTAGGCAAGAAATCCCTATCTAAGAATTTTTTTACAATAATGATGACTCTTTCCTTTGGCGTCTATTTCAAAGTACACACAAAATTTTTTTTCCTATTCTATTAATATTAATTGAAAACATGATTTCTAATAGAAATAAACACGCTCTCGTTAAAGTTGCCTTTCTCGAACATTACTTTTCTTTGTTCTAACGAAATAAATACTATCATTTTGAAAAAATAATAATGTGGTAACAGTAAATGTCTTTTTATCCTGTAAATAATAATTTTTCTAAATATTTATGATTAGGAATTAGTTAAAGTAGTTCAAAATTACGTTGCACAAGTTTAAACTTAAGATGTTCGTTCCACCGCTTACCATCAAAAGCGTTTTATCTTTTAAGTTGTACATCTTCATTTACAATATGTCAAACTAACGCATATATTAGTTCTACTTTATGTATTTCCCATGGATTTTGTAACTGAGGATTGTATTCTTGACTGCAGATAAGCTCATTCACTCGTATAATATTTCTCTTATGTTTTAACTAACTTTATTCTACCACCTTCTTGTTTACATTTTATTGAACATCATATTAATTTTATCAATAATTTAAATGAAACTTTCTATGCACTAGAGTTTTTTTTGGAAACTCCTTATTTATATTCTTATAATAGTACAGTTTTAAATTAGCAAATTTGTAATCAGAATACTGTATCCTGTAGAAATTTTTATCATTCTGATAACAAAATGTTAATAAATCAAAAGGAAAAAAACCTTGCAGAATAAAACCCATTAATAGTAAACTTAAATAATCGAGATAATTAAGATTTGCAACTAAATATGTTAGTTAACTAATAAACTATTTTATGCACTATTGGTCTGGTTAAACTATTTTTATGATTAAAAAAAATTTACTTTATTTTTGATCTTTTATTAGCCTAACCTGTATATAAATTGTTTCTCGATCTATTTACCATTTTATGCAAAGAATTTTGCTTAGGATCCTAAATTAACATTTAAAAAAATCAATAGGAAATTAGTTTTAAGAGTCAAGCTCCTTATATGCAATCTTTTACAACTCTGGAAATCTTTATTTCGAATTCTTGATATAATATATAGTATCGATCTAAAATTTAAATCAAATAATTAAAATATATGGCATAAAAAAATAAATCTGCTCTAACAACCAAATTCTTATATAAAAAAGCAGATTTTTAAAAGAATTCTAAATTAGTGAATAAAATAACAGAAACAAAATTCTATGACGATTTCTATTAATATTATATCTATCCAGTGAAGGCTAATGCAAACATCCATAAATTAGAAAAAGATTTACATTAGATCATAACTTATAAGGATCAAGCTTGTCTTGAAATTTGTAACATTATATACTTTTGCTACAATCAAAACTAAACTAAACAATTTTTGATTATGGTTGATCTTTTAAGGGAGGGGGGCTGAAAATTAAAAAAAAATTATGGAAATAAAAATTTATTAATTCAAGAAATTTTATAAGAAACAATATGCTACGAAGATACTCATGCTTTTCTTGTCAAAAAGGGTATTTTGTTACCGTATGGAACTCCCTGTCCAAGATTTCAATTTCCAATGAATTACGAAAAAGCAAAAGTTAGAAGAGGCATAAAAATACGGATTAGATGCTGAAAAAAGGCATATAGAAATACGCTAGAAATATTTCACAAAAGCATATTTGAATACTGTAATCTTGACTTGTTAAAGGTTGCTGATTTAAACGTAGGCATATCGAATCAAGACAATGTTGGCAGTAGTTGAAACAAGTGTATCGATGCCAGTTGTTATAAATCGGTTTTATAAATTTCATGAGTTGTGTATAACAAATTATCTTCGTATTACCAATATTTTAACAGAAACGGGTGTGTGTGAAGTTGAAAATAATCATTTATACAGTTATAAGAGTTTTGAGAGGTCAATATTTGTGGACTGTTGGCATAAATCCTTGCTAAAGAAAAATAAAAATTGATGGTATCAAAAGTTAGAGACGGTGAAACTTTAAAACAATTTATTTCAAGCAATTAAACAAGAGTTTCTAATACAATATTGAAGCGATGGTTAGAATGCAGGTTCTTATGCTATAAGGGTTATTTCATAAAGTCATTAATCATAAAAAAAATTTGTTGATCCGGATGACAGATCAGTACATATAAACAATATAGAACGAATGTGGTGTGACTTAAAAGAATCCGTTCCTTTAAATTTAACGCCAAAAAACTATTAAAAATATGCTCGAAAATACGTGTGTTAAAAAAAATTTAAAAAGATATAATCAGGAAGCAAAGTTTAATCTTGTTTTGAATTTAATTAAACGATTCTAATTTATTTTATTTTTCAGCTAACAAAGGATTGACCGTACCTAATTTTTTATTACAAAGCGTGACGTTGGAAATATTTCAGTTTTGAGATATCGACATAAAAATATAGACTTGTTGTTCTCTTAGATCTAATGATGATAAAAAAGTCAATTTCCGTAACAAACAACAAAATATCACCTCATACGCGGAAACAGAGCTGATGATCTTGTTTAAATGTTTAAAATTGTGTTTACCAATTTTCTATTCTCAAGGATGTTTTAAATTTTTAAAGAAATTTAATAAAAAATGATTAATCTTGACACATTAAATTTGTTGAAATCTTTCCCTTGATAAATAAAATTAGAAACTATTGTATCAACCTTACAGCAGACAACTTCATATAGACGACTATGTTTGTTAATTGGTTCCTACATTCATTTTACAGTATTATTTTTTCTGATCAACTGGATTTTTCTACAAGTTGGGTAAATATCCAGTTGATCCAAAAAAACTTTGGATTATGTAAAAATATGGCCCGGTCAAAAAAGTGAAAAATTTCTCCATGAAAAATTAAATAAAAATTTTAATTTAACTTTTAATAGCTCCATACATTTTTCGTTTTTTCGGATTCCAAAATAATTGAGAAAACAAAATTGCAATCATTTATTGATACAAAACTTCTTTTTCTCATTGAAGTAAATTTTAATTTTGCACCACATTTAATATTCATGCACCACTATCCAAAACCATCTTTTACTTTATCATATATTTTTTATATCAAAGAACTTTTCCGTTAACTACAAGTCATTACATATGCTAGAAGATTTTGCTGTTTAATAAAGAAATGATGTTCATCGTTAATTCTGATTAGTTTATTTTCAAACTCGTCCGAACTCATCATAATTTTTTAAGTTTTGGCGGGAAAATATAAAAATAATTTTTTTCGTTTCTGTCATATTATTTTATATAAAAATCTGATCAAAAAAGTACAAAAGTAAAAGAGACTTATATTCAAATATATTTCTAATTTCTTATTTTAAACAATAATTATTTTTTATAGAATTTCTTGTGTTATTAGTGACAACTTTCCTATAGAACAATTGAACTGGACTATAGTTTTTATTGAATATTAAAATCCGTTTAGCTGGATTGAATTACTTGTTAAAAATCTATCCCATTTTTCATTTTATATTTATATGTAACAAAATTAGAGAAATTCTATATATAATATAATTTAAATGTTTGTTTGTTTATTTTTTATACAAATCTAAACCAATTGAGAATTTTTTCAAAATAAGAAAACTTTAAAGATGAATAGACATTTACAACTATATTCCATTTTATTTTTTAAATATAGCTACATAATTTCAAACTTTTTCAAATATTAAACATAAAAATGGGATGATTTTTGTTTAAAAACAAACAAATAATCATTAAACTTTTGAAACCTAAGCGAGAATATGATTAATCCTTACATATGACTATTTTTAATATTCTAAACACTGCCTAGCACTAAACTCTTTTCAAAACCAATTTAAATTCATATAATATTTATTTTATGTTCTAGATCATCTTTTTAATCTTGTAAACTTGAATTTTTTATTTCCTAATGTTGGGTTTTTCGTTCAATATCATAAACCTTGCAATCAATATCATAATTATTGCAAACAATATCAGAATTTTTCGTTAAATATCGTAATTGTTGCAATCAATTAATAAAAAGAGATTCTTAATAATAAACACTACAGTTAATTTTTTTTAACGAACAGCAAAAACCACAAAAAAAACACTTTTGTTAAAAAAAGAACAAAAAAATAAACATTTTTACTCTTTTCTGCACCAAATAATCTGTTATTTTGTTTTTTTGTACTGATTTATTTCTTTTCGATGCAATTTTATCAATAATTCATAAATTAAAGGAAGACACTCCAAATCCCTTACACAAAAAAACTTTTTGAGCATATTTAAGTAGTGTATTGCTTCTTCCATACCAATAATATAATCTTTTTGTGGTTCTAATTCTTGTTCTGATTGAATATTAGAACCGTGATTAGATTCCGCCATCATAATATAATCTTTATTCTTGCAAATAAAAACATTATTTTCACTTACATTGAAACCAATTTCTTCATTCAGAGGTGATTGCTTTATATTTATATCATCTTTTTCATCTTTTCTAATCTCAAATGGAATTTTAAAGTTGTTTTCAAGCTTTTTTTGAAACAGTTTATGATTGTTATAGCTGTTACTTTATTCCATGATCGAATAATAATAGGAACCCTATCAGATGAATTAAATTTTTGAATAACCTTGCTTATATCAAAATTATCGTTTTGAAAAACCATTTTTTGAAGGAAATATTTTTTATAATTACTTTAGAAAGAATGAATAACACATTGATCCAGAAGTTGAACTTAAGAGGTGGTGTTTTTTTGGCAGAAAAACAAGTTCAATATTATTAAAAGATTTGCCACAAAGAATATGACAGGGTGCATTATCAACTATCGTTGCAATTTTCCTATTTTTACTTGACAAGTTTAAATTTAATGATGTAAACCACTCTTCTAAAATAGTTCTGGTCATCCATGCTTTCGAAGAATTTTTTGTAAATTATTAAATTCGTTTTAATATCCATATTTTTTAACCAACGTGGTTTTTTTGCCTTCCCTATTATGACTAGAGGCAATTTTTTACCCGTTAAACTTGCAGTAAATAACATAGTGATCCTTTCTCTAGAAAACCTGCCTGATATTTTATCTTCTAGAGAAATTATTCTTTTTTGGAATACATTTAAAAAAAAACCGTCTCATTAGCGTTAAAATGTCGTTTGAATCATAATTTGAATTTTTTTACTGTATTCCTCCCAATTTTCATAAATTAAATTAAAATCAACCAGTTGTTCTTCTACTGATACAACTCTATATTTTATTTTAAATCTTTTTTTAAAAGCTGTTAACCATGTACTTGAACATTTAAAATTTATCAAATCAAACTTTTCTGAAAAATTCAATGCTACTTTCGTCAAAATTTCATTGGTTTGTCTTTGTGAGACAAACCATTCGTATAATTGTGATTCAAAAGCGTCCGTTTTTATTTTCAATTGGATTTTTTTTTCTTTCAGTAACAACTTTGTTTGGCATCATTTGAAAGCTTTTTTTAATTATTTCTTTCTGTTTTAAAATTTCGTTTATAGAACCGATTGGTATGTTAAATTTTTATGCCATAAATGCTTAGGAAACTCCACTACTCTCTTCTTGATATTGAATTACGTTAAATTTTTGTTCAATGTTGTTTAGATTTTCTTTTTCTCTTGTTGTTGTTAATTTTCGGCATTGTCCTTGCTTAAAAATCGTTTTCGTTAAAAAAAATTCGTTAATAAAAAAATAAATATACTTTATTATGCTGATTAAATTTTTGTTTTCGCAAAAAAAATTCGTTAAAAAAAATTAGCTGTATTTATTCAAAAATTTCTTGATTCAATTCACATTTTTGCAGATATCCCAACATTTTCTATAGAAACTACCACAATGCTTGCTAGTTATTTCTCGAAACTAAAACACATATCAAACTTGGCAAATTCTTTTTCCATTTTTGCACCTCTATGTAAACAGAATTCTTCCAAACATAGAAAAAATTATCGATAGGGTAAGAAATGGTTACTAAGAAGATAAAAATTTGTTTGAATATTGCATAACATCTTCATCTTCTGATAATCCGCGGTAATGGTGAATACGTGCACTGTCCATAATTAAAATTAGATTAAAAATTCAAAAAAAAAATACACGAGGTTTTAATTTCTTTCAAAAATTGTTTAAATTTTGACTATTTATTATTCTTTCCAATATTTTATAGTATATTATTACATATTTATTCATTGATGCAATAACAGAAATGTTTCTGCTGCGGTCGCCCGGAACCCCAAAATACGATGATTCATGAATTAAACTCCTCCCACGACTTGTCATTGACATATCTGAAAACCCTACTTGGTCGATAAAAACAAAGTTTTTATCATAATTACCCACTTTCAAGGCTCGAAAGCTAGTAGCATACTTATTTCTTAAATCAATAGTACTTCGACAATTTCTTCTTTTAGGCACCAATATTATTCGTTTTAATGTATGATGAAATGAGCACAAGTATCTGTCAACCGTGCTTGTAAGTACTTGAAAGTTTAAATTTGCAAAAATCTAATCACAAAGCTGGCGAAGTGTCAAAGTACAATTATCATCCACATAGGATATTAATCTTTCCCTAATATCTAATATCAGCTTAGAGTGCCTATCGCCAGCTTTTCGTTCACATAATATAAACTTAATGAAAATAAACGCTTGATATTGCTTTTAACTGTTTGTTATGGAATTCGGTACATATAAGCAATAGCTTTTACAGAAGCTACTTTTCATTTTTTCGCCACAATTAGTTCCCTGTACTCTTTAGAAACTAGCCTTTTGCGTATGCGATTAGTATTAGATTCATTTCCAAACGTCTTTGTACTCTTCTTGACGTATCTTGATCGTTATTGTTTGTTTCCTCCATTTATGGGAACTTAAAAAATAAAAGTTTAGTTGTTTAATATTATATTAATAACAAAAATTATGATATTGAACGAAAAATTATGAAAATGATTGCAAAGTTTATGATATTGATTACAACAATTATGATATTGAATGCAAGGTTTATTATATTGAACGAAAAACCTTATAATATCGTATAATATATAAAAATAATCCCAATAAAGGTGGGAAATAATTTAGTGTATTTTAAATTACTTAAAAATTTTCGGATTTTTTTTTAGTGAGTTGTAAATATATAATTATTTTGAATATTATTATTGTTGAAAGTCAAATTTAAAATAATTTATTAAGTATTTTCTATACAAATACTCGGATCTGGGAAAAAATGACTAGGCATTTTTTCCCAAAAAATTTTTTTAATTTAAATTGTATGATGTGAAATAATAAGGAAAATTTATTTTTTGTTGTTTTGAATGTGATTACATATTAAGAATTATTTTGAATTATTATGTGAGGCACAATTTTTTTGCAATTAGGAATTCGGCATTTTTTCCCCAGATCCAAATATTCTTTGATTTTTTTAGTTTTAGTTCAAAATTAAGGCAATATATATAAATTGCGTATTTTAAAAAACAAACTTGAAAATTCTTTAATATATTAATTTTAAATATAATACTGTAAAATTTTAATTTTGATCAAATTTTATAAATTTGAATAAAGTTACTTTATTGATTATTAATTATATGAATCAGTACACTTTTAAGTATTAAGAGTTGGTTTTTGTTTAAAATTATGGAAGTTTGTTAAGTTATTTAATAAAAACATGTCTTTAAATCCCATAGAGCGTTAAAAATTATTAATCAAACCTATTTCACCAAAATAGCAATTTTTTCTTTGAATTCTTTTTTTAAAAATATATATTTAATAATTGAGCAGTTTTTTTTATTAAAATACATTCTTCGTAACAAATTTATATTTTCAGTTAATATTTATTTTTTAATAATTTTATTTTGCTTCATGATTAATAAAATCCATTAATTTTTCAACTATACTTACTGAAAGTGAATTTATTTGTAACTTAATAATGAGTAATTATCATAATCAATGAAAATTATGATTTTAATGATTTATTTTATTGTTAATAAATACTTATGAAATAAGAGGCAATGTTTATTCTTGTATATTATCTAGTTAAGTTTGTTTTAATTATAATTTGCACAAAAAATCTTGATTCAAAATTATCATTAACATTTATAATTCAAAATTGCATAAAATTTATTTTTTATTTTGAGGTAGTATTTTTTGTAAGCATTGATGGTTTTTAATCTTATTTATATTGAATTATTTAAAATTTCTATTTTAAATGCATATAAAAAGAATTATTTCATCATAAGTTTATATATAACTATTTATTTATTATATTTCCATATGAAAAATTAAAAAAAAATTTGTTACAGAAGTTTCTGTATGGTTTTGTGAAATTTAGATAAGAAGAAAACTCTTCCTTAAAATATCTATATAGTATTCAATATTTTATTAATTTCATAATAATGCTAATCACAGTTTTATTTTTTATTAGAATTTTAAAATGGAACCAATTATACAAACTAAAAAAATCTTAAAGTTTTATTTAAAAATGATAATAAACACAGAAAAAAGATGGTTTAGTCTTGATATTCGGAAATCTTGAAATTCGGAAATTTTAAGTAATCAAAACTAACTAACTTAGGAAATGGACTCGATTCTCCAGTACTCACCGCACCATCGACTCTCAAACATTAAAATTAAAATAATAAAAATTTATTCAGTTAGGCTAAGCTTTATAGCTCTGCTCATATACTTTATCAATTATTCCAATGTAACTAATCCTTCAAGATATCTTAGTCTTATACGTATAATAGATAAATGGGCCCTTTCATAAACTCTTTTTTGCCTTCTAGGTGGATTTTCACTCATCAGCCCATCAACTTCCAATTCATTTAAAGCTTGAATTTGTTTTAAAACATTCAAGACTTCATAAATATTTGGATGTGACTTATTAAGTTTTCTTGATAATTTAGAATTAAAACCTTCAGCTGCATTATTCGTTCTTTCTGAATAATTATCAAAATGGGACCATACTGATATATTAAATAATTCAGAGTTATTAGAAAGCCAAATATGTTCAATATAATTACACAATTCTTGAACATCAGTATTTCTAGTGGGTAATAATGATTTAATATAATTCCAAGCCAACAAAATTTGCGATGGAGGTACTAACGGCAACAAAGAAATATAATTAATAAACTTTGTAAATTGACGATCAATATTGTATAAAGATTTTAAACCAAAAGAGCATACCTTTCTCCATATAGCCTA